>WNWK01053669.1:0-11806 GCA_009830355.1 Cherax destructor | reverse complement strand
CCTTTTCACGGACTATTTTGCGGCTGCCGCTACCACCTTCGCACCCGTTGGCAACAACGCTGGTCTGACCTGCTGAATAACAAACTTCATTCTATTAAACCGGTTATAGGTTTCTGGCCTTCTTCTTGTCACCAATGTCGAGGTTGGGAGACTACACTCTCCCGTCTTCGCATCGGCCACACTCGTCTTACTCACGGGTATCTCATGGAGAGGCTCCCTGCCCCTCTCTGTGAGCATTGTCAGGTTCCAGTGTCTGTTCGACATATCCTGTTAGACTGCCCACTCTATCAACGAGCACGCAGAATTTACCTCCAACGACGTCTTCGCTCTGCGGCCTTTCTTTACCTTCCCTTCTTGCAGATGGACCCTCCTTTAATCCTGACTCTCTCATTGACTTTTTGACAGAAACTGACTTACTACACAAACTCTGAAGATTATACCTCTAGCACCTCCCTCAGTCCCTTCTACCTCGATCTTTTGCTACCCTCCACCCCTGCACTATCCACCGTCATCTTGCACTCCATACCCTACTAATCGTCCATCTCCCTCTTACAACCCACTCTCCCTGCATCCTACAATAACCTGCAGCGCTGTATAACCCTGTGGTTTAGCGCTTCTTTTGATTATAATAATAATAATAATAATACTAATCGGGCATCATTGGGACCTGTAGTGTGCCGGATTAGTGAGTTTGCTGGATTACAGTGGTTAGGTTAGAATATACTTAATTAACTTATCAATAGACTTTCTGCTACATCTTCCTCACTTTCATTACCGCTTTCTCCTCCACTGGCTTGCTGCTGTGGATTTACAACCATCTGCACAATTTCTGAGTCAGTATAATGGTGAAATTTGATCAATATAATGATTTGGTCATTATAATGATGAAATTTGAAATTATGCTAGCCAAATAGTGCCGGATTACTGATGGAACGATAACTGATTGCCGGATTAGTGATGCGACCTGGTACTATGATGAAATTTACCTGTTATAGATACAACTAGTTTTTATATATCCCAAACATCCATGTTCATGGCATACCAAATTGACATACCATATATGCTGGCATACAAGTTAACTCAGCATTTAAATCAACCCCTAAAATTTTGAGGTGTTAATTCAGGTTTTGGTCTATATTTGCCCAATAGGTCAAACTTTTTTTCCCTCCCCAAAAAATGGAAACATTACATCCATCAGACTGTCAAGTTCAGAGGATCGGAGTGGACTGACATACACCATTATTATTAGGAGGAAGCAGTGCATCTTATTTTCCTCCAGTTTTAATTTTTCTATTTTTTGTTGTTTAGGTATTATTTTTAATAAAATGTAACATTCTTTTTATTAAAATCGTGTCTGGGCAACAAAAATAAAACAGGTAAGAAGTAGCAAATAAAACTTGCAACTGTGGTACAAGTTGCGATACTAGAATAATAGCACTAGTAGGGTAGTGGTGTCACTTCCCTCCTTCGGTAATGTGCTGCTGCCTTATTTTCACTTCTGCCATATATTAGCAACATTTATACTAGGCTTAAAAAGTTGAATTTTATGCCAGCATATACATATATCCAACGATTTTACTGAAGTCTGTCTCTTCTAAGCTATTGAGGAGAAAGTCTAAATAGAGAAAGGATTGGTACTGTTTTAAACTGCTGAAAAAGAAACCAAATGAAGATCAGAAAGAGACAAAGAGGAAAAAATCGCATTAGGGAGATGACAAAGTGCTTAGAGAATTTTAATATTCAAGATCATATGGGAGAATTGGAAAATATAAAAAAGATAAAAAAACAAGCACCTGAAAATAACAATCACACAGGTTAAGCCAAAGAAAGAATTGCTAAAGAAATGTAGTAAAAAAAAAAAAAAAAAAATGGAAGCCTATTGACATAGACTAGACCTATGAAAAAGGACAGGGTAAAATTAAATGCATTTTTCTAAACACTGCTAAGGAGTTAAATGAGGTTAGAAGCAAGGAAGAATTTTTTTTTATAGAGTTACAGGGCCATAACCTATGAAATGGTTTCTCAAAGAAACTAGCAAAAAATAGTTCGTATACTGACTAAAATACTGTAAATGAAAAGGGAAACAGTGAGACAAACACATTTTTGAGATTTTTATATTCAGTATGTACTAATTTAAAATATACTAGAGCTAAACATTATTCACAAGTAGAAACCTGATATGCATACTGTTAAACTGAAACTAAACTAAATGAAGTGGTATCTGATGAAAAATATTCAATATTGGTAAAAGAAATGCAGGCAAGGGGAAGATGGTACACATGTTACAATTTAAGAGAGATGACATAGTAGACCCATTAATAATAATAATAATAATAATAATAATAATAATAATAATTTTTATTTCAATGCATGTTACAAGTGTACAATGTTATTGGTAGTTACAATTATAAAACAATTATAAAACTGTAATGCAAGGAGAGCCACTGGCATGCCATGGCATTAGGGGCACTTTATTCTAGAGACTTATTCACTATGTACTTAATGCTAAAGAAATTGATTGAGTTTATTCTAGTTCTGTATTATTTAAATTATTAAATGGTTATACATACGTACTATTAAAAGACAATACAAGAGAAATTGGTTGAGTTTAATCTAGTTGTAGAATTTATTTCAAGTTACAGTATGTTGATGCTATACTAGTATAATAACAATACTAGAAATAGTTTTTAGAGTTTCTTCTAGATATATATTTTATTTCAAATTAAGAAAATGATGATACTATAAGATTTTAAATGACAATATGATGATATGAAATTGCAACAAGTGTTAAGGAGGATGAACATATCAAATTGAGATCTTCTTAAGTAAAATAATATTGGGTTTGGAAGTTTGTTACAGTATGAGTATTTAGTATAGGGTGAGTAGGTGATTTTTGAGAAGAGTCTTGAATTGATTTTCGGACAAGGTTAACTTGATATTTACTGGTAATG
Organism: Cherax destructor; assembly: GCA_009830355.1. NCBI lineage: Eukaryota > Metazoa > Arthropoda > Malacostraca > Decapoda > Parastacidae > Cherax > Cherax destructor. Next base: position 8,855 of record WNWK01053669.1, on the reverse strand, counting down.
AATTCCAGATTAAGTCAATATAAGTGAGGTTCAGTCAGTATTTAATAAAGTTAAATTGATATTTAGATATATGACCTCTTCAACAAAAAGTGTCTAATATATTATATGGACAGAGTTTAGTGATACAGTATTTGCAGGTTTAGAGTACAGTGGACCCCCGAGTTTCGTAAACCCCGGAAATCGTACATTTATGTAAGTATAATATTGTAAGTGCTTGTGGAAAAGTATTTTTGGGGGTCTGAAATAGACTAACCTACGTGACATTTTTTCTTAAGGGGGTAAATTCGTTCGGTAATGGCACTTGGGCAGACTTCAGGAGTGAAGTTTTTACGAAACTCGGGGGTCCACTGTATATGGGACCTCTAGGAACCTAATTACCATGAATTTGGGGGTTTGACTATCTTTTTCTTTGCTAGTTTATTTCCCAGTTTATGAGTAATTTTGCCTTTCATCCATAAAATATATGTATATTCCAGAAATGTTTATCCTTTTTGAAGGATATTCAGTTTGGTTATTAGATTTAATCTTTTTTATTTTGTGTTGAAGACAAGTATAGTTCTGTATCTGCATTGAAAGCAGTAATGATGACAAATGTGTGAAATTATTAAAAGTTGCCTTTTAATTTATTATATTTTGAATTGAAAGTTATCTTCATATACAGAATGTACAGCATAACTCTTGCTAGAATTTTCATTTAAATTTTTTTGCCACTTTATTTTGCATGTTATTCATTGGGCAGTTAAAAAATCTCTTGCAGTAGTATTTATCATTCATATTTATAATTGTTTTTCTGTCATTGGAGCCCTGGAGGGTCCACCTGGAACAAGTTATGCCTTATTCAATAATTACCTCTCTGGCCCCAGCAGTGTCTATAATTCATATGCTAGGTATTGGGTCCCCTTCACCACTCCTCACTATGTTAATTTGTTAGTTACATCTGTCTTCAGCTGGGAACCAAGCAAAGATCCAAACCCCAATCATAATAGTTCATTCTATCTTCATATGAGATAATTTTTTGTTAGTTTTTCCTTTATCCAGTGCCATGCCGGCTTTATGGATTTTCTCAGGGTCTTCATACAGTCATCCTGCATCTATAGGATTATTGAGGGCTATATCCATTCTGATTGGGGAAGCAGTTTGCTGCTACCCCAACCAGTTTTTTTTTTTTTTTCAACGAACTGGCTGTATCCCACCAATCCAACCAGAGGTACAGTGGTACCTCGAGTTACGATGGTCCCCAAAATCGCCCTTTTATGTAAGTTTATTTTTTTAAATGCTTTTGTAAGTATATTTTTGGGGGTGTAAAAGGACTAGTCTATTTTACATTATTCCTTATGGGGATAAATTCGTTTGGTAATGGCACTTGAACAGCATTCTCGAACGAAAAAATATCGTAACTCGAGGTACATACCACTGTATTATGTACTTGGAAATGTGTAATGTAGTAGGAGGACTTCCCTAGGCAATGGACCTACCTGGGGACATCATGCCTGTCCCTCAGTGAGGTAACATCTTCCTCCATGTATTTGAACTGGCAAGATCTGGTCCTGAAAGATATGTGACCAAGTGCCTCTTCCCAAACAAGCCCACAGCAACTGGACTCATCCTCAATAAGATACTTCTTCCAGTACAGTATAAAGTTTCAAAGTTACCTCTTCTATGTGGTTTGGTGGGGCAACACCTTACCTTGATTAGATCGATCTGGGCCCTGTCATTGATGGGTCATCCACCTGGGTTTGAGGATAAGAGAGAAGAAAGTCCTTCATTTGTGATTACACTGGGAGCTTGCCTGCTGGTGCTTGTTCTGTTACATGGTGTGCATGCATTGGCAGGGTTGGTCCATCCCCTCAAACCATCATCGGCAGTCCTCTTTCTGGTGCAAGCTTTGTTCAAGAGATCCTATCATACTCATCAAGTCAGCATGCTTGTCAGCAATAATGATTGATCTTTATGGCTGGGCTAATGCCTGCACAATATTGCCACTGGTATTTCATCACCATTCTACATATTTTTCTTCTCTTGCTATGGTCCTGATGGCTCAATTCCAGCAGACCACAATACTGTACTAGAATACTACTACATTTTAATTAGAAAATGCATTACTATTTAAGGGCCTTGAGTGGCCTAGTTTCCTCCAATTTCCTTAGCTGATATGGTTCAAATGTCAACTGGAGTTTGGTGATTTATAGGCTTGGCACTGAAACATGCAGTAGTCTTTGCTAGGGCTAGAGAGGCGAGTGGATGAGACGTGCTTTAAATGGGCCTCCGGGGTCCTTACGCTGAAATACATGTTTGTAATCAAAATGTAGTACAGTATTGTACTGTATTGCAGATTACAGTAAGTTATTTTTCTAAATAATGTATATTTTGTATGTTTATTTGAGTGACATTTATATTTTTCTATTGGAGGCATTTAATTTTCTATTAGATTGTCTCAATTAAAAATATGATTAATTTTGTTTCTTTATATAACCTTAAGTACATCGCTGACAAAAAAAATTAATGTATACATGAAAATGCTAAATAAAGTGGAGTGATTTTAGTTAAATTTTACATTATTTAAACTTGAAAGTTCTTAGATGATATATCAGTTCTGCACATAAACATGAATGAAAAATAGCATAGACAAGCCATATTTATCTGAAATGGTCAGTAATAGAAGTTTTCCAGCTAATTTAATTCAATTTTTTCAGACACCAGTGTGTATCTGTAGCATTTTTAGCAGACTGAGGATCGAGCTTTCAACACTCCTTGAGCTGAATAACCCTTAGTGGTTGAGCACTTCACATAAATATAAAAAAATAACTACTAATCAACTTCAAGACGCTTCATCCTTTTGAAGGCACAATGGAGCATGACATTATAAACCACTCACAATATATTCCTTATTAGATAGCATCCTATAGGGATACTTATAGTGGATATCAGAATTCTTTTTCATTCTAAGATTTCTGTGCGACGACTTGGGAATGCCTCTTCTGGTCAACTTCAAACTTTGTGTTAGTATTGCAATGCTATGTGACCCTTATGGGTTTAGCACTTAATTTTATTATAATAATACTGGTGTATCATGTCCAGAAGGTTCAGATTGCTATTTGGCTGTGTAGGTGCTACTTTGCCAGTTTTATAAACCAAAATGAGATAATGGTTTCCATGTGATACTTTGAGAATACCTTTTCTGATTAGCGTCAAACTTTCAAAGCTTGTGTACTTTACTTTAATGAAAAGCTGGATGGATTTTAAACTGTGTTTAGTGAATGGCTCTTGATCCAGGGAATTGGAAGTATTCTCCCTTTCCATGACTGCCTGCCATCCCCCAGGTGCTATATGATCCCTTCGAGTTAAGCACTTTTCGATGAACATAATAATAGTAATACTACTGAATTGTGCAGGTCACAATCTGCTCATTTCAGTTTTAAAATTGTGGGGTATCCTTTCTGTGCAATAACTTGGGAATGCCTCTTGAATAGTTTCCCAATTTAACTCTTTCACTGTATCTTACGTAGATTTATGCTATTGACACCAGCATCACTTGCCTGGATATTTTTTTTTAAGCACAGCACCCTCAAATATGCTGTGATTGGTAAATTTTGGCCTAGACAAGAATGGGTCTGTGCAATGAGTGTTCACTATACTATAAAGAAAATCTTGCCCCACGCAGTGCATAATCTTGTGTTTGGAATAGCGACTTTGAGATGTTTTCTAGGATGGTTTTTATAGTTTCATTGGCTGTTTCTTGGAATCTTTTGATAGAATGGATGACATACTACTGAAACAGAGATGATTTCGGTTGGTTTCAGAACCGAAAGTAATTTGAAATTGGGCTCAAAGTAGCTAAAATATTTGGTTGTTGATAATGTTCCTAAGGCGGGTATGAGTCCCCCTTATCAGCCCTGGTATGCTTTATAGGTTTTTACTAGGTCCTTCGTTTATCGGGATACCCTCTCCTCAGCCATGACCAGTATAATTTGATATTTTATTGACAACGTTTCGCCCACACCGTGGGCTTTATCAAGTCACAAACAGATCTACCTGGGTGAAAGGTATGTGAGTATTTATAGGATGGAGTCATCATTCTCCACCTGACTCCATCCTATAAATACTTACGTAACTTTCACCCAGGTAGATCTGTTTGTGACTTGATAAAGCCCACTGTCTACCTGGAGTCTACCTGGAGAGAATTCCAGGGGTCAATGCCCCCGTGGCCCGGTCTGTGACCAGGCCTCATGTTGGACCAGAGCCTGATCAACCAGGCTGTTACTGCTGGCCACACGCAGTCCAACGTACGAACCACAGCCCGGCTGATCAGGTACCGACTTGAGGTGCCTGTCCAGTGCCTGCTTGAAGACAGCCAGAGGTTTGTTGGTAATCCCCCTGATGTATGCTGGGAGGCAGTTGAACAATCTTGGGCCCTTGACACTTATTGTGTTGTCCCTCAACGTGCTAGTGGCACCCCTGCTCTTCATTGGGGTGATGTTACATCGCCTGCCGAGTCTTTTGCTTTCGTAGGGAGTGATTTTTGTGTGCAAGTTTGGTACTAAGCCCTCGAGAATTTTCCATGTGTATATAATAATGTATCTCTCCCGCCTGCATTCTAGAGAGTACAGGTTTAGGAACTTCAAGCGTTCCCAGTAGTTGAGGTGGTTTATCGCACTTATGCGTGCGGTGAAGGTTCTCTGCACATTTTCAAGGTCAGCAATTTCACATTAATTTTTCGCTCTATTGTGTGATTTGAATTTGTTTTATACTCCGATACAGTTTTTATTTCCTCGAGTTTTCCATAGTGGAGTAATTGAAATTTGTCTTCATTGAACTTCATATTGTTTTCTGAAGCCCATTTAAAGACTTTGCAGTATCCTCGATAAATGACACTGGCATGCAAATTTTGGGATCGTCAGCAAAGGAGGACACGGTACTGTGACTTGCATCTCTGTCTATGTAAGATATGAAGACGAGGAAAAGGATGGGAGCGAATTGCTGTAACTTGCGGAGCAGAGCTTTTCACGGTAGTCTCCTCTGACTTTACTCTGTTTACTATTATTCTTTGTGTTCTATTTGTTAGGAAGTTCTAGATCCATGTATCAACTTTTCCTGTTATTACTTTATCACGCATTTTGTGTGCTATTACTGCTGTATAACCCCTGTGGTTTAGCGCTTCTATTTGATTATAATAATAATAATAATAATAATGTGTGCTATTACTCCATGATCGCACTTGTCGAAGTCTTTAACAAAGTCTGTGTATAATATATCTGCATTTTTATTTTTCTCCAATGCATCCAAGACCATGTCATAGTGATGCAATAGCTGTGAGAGGCAGGAGCGACCTTCTCTAAACCCATGCTGCCCTGGGTTGTGCAACTGATGGATATCCAGATGGTTGGTGATCTTGCTTCTTAGAACTCTTTCAAAGATTTTTATGATGTGGGATATTAGTGCAATCAGTCTGTAATTCTTTGCAATTGCTTTACTGCCACCATTGTGGAGTGGGGCTATGTCTTGTTTTTAGTGTCTGTGGGATGACCTCTGTGTCCATGCTCCTTCTCCATAGAATAGTTAATTAATGCAAGTGAAAGGGGTTTCTTGCAGTTTTTGATGAACACGGAGTTCCACGAGTCTGGGCCTGGAGCAGAGTGCATGGGCATGTCATTTATTTTTTTTTTTTCAGTCCTGTGGTGTTAGGATTATATAGGAAATTCTTGAATTGACAAAATATTGAGTGTGGGTCATAAAAAAATCATTTAGATTGTTGACCTTTAGTCTAATTAACGGCTCACTAAATGCTGAGTCATACTGGGACTTCAGTATCTCACTCATTTTTTTGCTGTAATCTGTGTAAGTCTCATCTCGTTTAAGCAGGGGCCCAATACTGGATGTAATTTTTGCCCTAGATTTGGCATAAGAAAAGAAATATATATTTTTTTTCAATTTCATTTATGGCTTTAATAAAGTTCTTCTTGTGTTTCTAGGCTCCTGTATGATTTCCTAAGCTTAAGTTCTATATTTTCTATTTCTCTGGCCTGGTCACAGATCGGGCCGCGGGGGCGTTGACCCCTGGAATTCTCTCCAGGTAGACTCCAGGTAGTGCCTCCTTCCGTATTTCAGATATACTGGCGCCTTTCAGCAACTTTGTGATTCTTCGCTTTCGTCTGAGAATGGAATGCCTCTATATGAAACTCGAAGGTCATGTACCGCTGACAGGGCAGCTAAGTCAGCCTACTCGTTGCCCTCAACATCAACATGACCAAGAACCCAACAGAAAACGATTTCTTTGTTTTTGCTAAAAATGTGGACAACCAAAGTTGCATATGAAGAACTAGGTGATGAGACTAATTAAATTTTTTGATAGCCTGCAAAGAAATGAAGGAGTCTGAGACTACCACAAATGTTGAGGTAGGCCTGGACGCAATACGTATAATTGCTATGAGAATTGCATACAGTTCAGCTGTGAAAATGCTAGCTGAGTCCAATAAATGACCACGAGAATACTGCTGCAAACCCGCCACCGTCAGAAGATTTAGAACTATGAGTGTAAACTGCAATGGCATGAGAATGAGACCAGAAGTGGTTGATAAAAAGGGAACGAGAAGCAACTGTAGGTATTACAACCTACTTTAACCCTGCTGTGAGTCGTTTGCAATCTTGTTATTAAGATTTCACGAGTCATATTATAAACTGATGTGACTAGACATAATTCATCAGTGTTTACATGTTAAAGCTATAATAATCATTTTTAAAGGGGTGGACCGGTAAGCCAGAAGAAGGCCTCGGTCAGATGACCAAAAGCTCCAGCTGTGGGTCATCATATGACTAAGACCCGCGTCAGGAACCAATTGTTCTGTTTCCTGACGAACCTTATAACTGCCTACCACGTTCACACTTCGGGAGAGGCATTCTCAAAGTTATAGCATAGAAAAAATCCACAATTTTTTTTAAATAAAATTAGCAGATAAGCACCTGCATTTCAATAGTAATCCGGACCTTCTAGGTACGTGAGTGTTCAGAGTTTGAAGCCGATTAGAAGATTCTTTTTCTTAAGATTTTGGAAGGAAACCAATGCCTCACCAAGGAATCATTCAAGACTCTGTATACCATATACGTCAGGCCCATACTGGAGTATGCAGCACCAGTTTGGAACCCACACCTGGTCAAGCACGTCAAGAAATTAGAGAAAGTGCAAAGGTTTGCAACAAGACTAGTCCCAGAGCTAAGGGGATTGTCCTACGAAGAAAGGTTAAGGGAAATCGGCCTGACGACACTAGAGGACAGGAGGGTTAGGGGAGACATGATAACGACATATAAAATACTGCGAGGAATAGATAAGGTGGACAGAGACAAGATGTTCCAGAGAGGGGACACAGAAACAAGGGGTCACAATTGGAAGTTGAAGACTCCTATGAGTCAAAGGGATGTTAGGAAGTATTTCTTCAGTCATAGAGTTGTCAGGAAGTGGAATAGCTTGGAAAGCGACATAGTGGAGGCAGGAACCATACATAGTTTTAAGACTAGGTTTGATAAAGCTCATGGAGCAGGGAGAGAGAGGACCTAGTAGCAATCAGTGAAGAGGCGGGGCCAGGAGCTATGACTCGACCCCTGCAACCACAAATAGGTGAGTACAAATAGGTGAGTACACAACTGAGGAGGAGGTGAAGAAGTTGCTCAGTGACCTTGATACCTCAAAGGCGATGGGACCGGACAACATCTCCCCGTGGGTCCTTAGAGAGGGAGCAGAGATGTTGTGTGTGCCACTAATCATAATATTCAACACATCCCTTCAAACTGGGCAGCTACTTGAGGTATGGAAGGCAAATGTAGTTCCCATTTTTAAGAAAGGAGGCAGAAACGAGGCACTAAACTATAGACCAGTGTCACTTACGTGTATAGTGTGCAAAATCATGGAGAAGATTATCAGGAGGAGAGTGGTGGAGCACCTGGAACGGAACAAGATTATAAACGATAACCAGCACGGATTCACGGAAGGCAAATCCTGTGTCACAAACCTTCTGGAGTTCTATGACAAAGTAACAGAAGTAAGACACGAGAGGAAGGGAGGGGTTGATTGCATTTTCTTGGACTGCAGGAAGGCCTTCGACACAGTTCCTCATAAGAGATTAGTGCAGAAGTTAGAGGATCAGGCGTGTATAACAGAAAGGGCACTGCAATGGATCAGAGAATACCTGACAGGGTGTGTTGTGGGGTTCTTTTCATATATTTGGTAATATACCAGACGATGAGCTTGGTTTTTGGTAGCGTTTAATGAGGCGTTGGATATATGGGAGCTGAGAGCCTATGCCTGTGTCCGCCTGCTAGGCCTACTCGGATGGTACTGACTACTAGGGCCGCCCGGCACTGGGGCATTCAAAAGGCAGGCCTATCATTGGCTAACACAAGTCACATGGTAATCACGTGAACAGCTATGGCGCAGCCGTTAGAAGTACGAACCGTACAAGGGAGGCAACAACGGGTCATGGTACGTGATGAGGTATCACAGTGGGCGCCTGTGACGAGCGGGGTCCCACAGGGGTCAGTCCTAGGACCAGTGCTATTCTTGGTATATGTGAATGACATGACGGACGGGATAGACTCAGAAGTGTCTCTGTTTGCAGATGATGTGAAATTAATAAGGAGAATTAAATCAGATGACGATCAGGCAGGACTTCAAAGAGACCTGGACAGGCTGGACACCTGGTCTAGCAACTGGCTTCTCGAATTTAACCCCGCCAAATGCAAAGTCATGAAGATCGGTGAAGGGCAAAGAAGACCGCAGACAGAGTATAGGCTAGGGGGCTAAAGACTGCAAACCTCGCTCAAAGAGAAAGATCTTGGGGTGAGTATAACACAAAGCACGTCTCCGG
>WNWK01053668.1:0-11806 GCA_009830355.1 Cherax destructor | reverse complement strand
AGGTGGTTCGGACATGTAGAGAATGGAACGAGACAGAATAACCGAGTGTATAAATCTGTAGTGGAGGAAGGCGGGGTAGGGGTCGGCCTAGGAAAGGTTGGAGGAGGGGTAAAGGAAGTTTTGTGTGTGAGGCTTGGACTTCAGCAAGCATGTGTGAGCGTATTTGATAGAGTGAATGGAGACAAATGGTTTCAATACTTGACGTGCTGTTGGAGTGTGAGCAAAGTAACATTTATGAAGGGATTCAGGGAAACCGGCAGGCCGGACTTGAGTCCTGGAGATGGGAAGTACAGTGTCTGCACTCTGAAGGAGGGGTGTTAATGTTGCAGTTTTATAACTGTAGTGTAAAGCACCCCTCTGGCAAGACAGTGATGGAATGAATGATGATGAAAGTTTTTCTTTTTCGGGCCACCCTGCCTTGGTGGGAATCGGCCGATGTGTTAAAAAAAAAAAAAAAAAACTTTTTACCATGTAGTCTAGAATTAAGTAGTCCTAAGAATGTCCGCAATGCACAGCATATTAGGGCTTTTGGCATGTACATCTCATTAATAACTATGTATCTTGTCTATCATGTATCATTGTACCATGTCTCAATAAAGTATTATTATTATTATTATTATTATTATTATTATTATTATTATTATTATATTATTATTATTATTATTATTATTATTATTATTATTCCGTATGAAGAAAGATTGAAGACCCTAAAATTACATTCACTTGTAAGACGAAGAATGAGGGGAGACATGATCGAGGTATACAAGTGGAAAATGGGTATTAACCCTTTGACTGTTGGAGGCCCCATTCTGAAACTGTCATTCTATGTCGCAAAATTTTGGGAAAAAAAAAAAATTCCTATGAAACGATAGAGAATCTTTTCCCGATGGTAATGACACCAAAAGTACGAAATTTGATGGAAAACTTACGGAATTATGCTCTCGCAAAGTTAGTGATGTCCGCGATATATACGCATCGGCGATTTCGCCGAATTTGGGCCCTAACTTTTGGCCAATTCCATTGTTAGTCGACCAAACTCATAGCTATTTATTTAAACTCCATTTGTTCTTTCGATTGAGTACAAGAAACCACCAATTTACTGATTTTAACTACCCAATAAAGTGGTCAGAAATTGGCAATTTGGCCAATTTCATGCAAAATAAAAAAGATGTCAATTTCAAAATAGGGTCTAGAATAAACAATGCAGACATTCCTGGCACTAAAATAAGATTTTTCTCTGTTCATTAGTCACGTCTTTAGACCCCTCTTATATTACTCTTGCTTTCTATTTTTATTCGCACAAAAAATAGAAGATTTACTGTTATGCAGACTACTGCATTATTGTAAAAATGGTATAAATAATATCAGTGCACTTGTGTAAGAATATTAGACTCACCAGTTGACGTGTATTGGACGCATGGCGTGATTTGTGTACTCTTGAACATTGGCAAAAATCGAAAATTTCCACTGCTTTGAGCTCAATTTCAAGGTCATTTTCATCATGAAACTAATCTATATCATCTCTATTTCTGTAATATGTTTTCTATTCTATCAAATGAGACCACGAAAAAGAGAATACAACCATAAATACTGTATGAAAATACACCTCAAAGTCGGCGTTTTAATCCAAAAAAAATGGTCGGAGTTTTTTTTTTTTCTCATTATGCACTGCGTGCTGCAGGATTTTTTTTATACAGCGCACACTGACCACATAGACCCATTCTCTCATATGTGGGCCTACCAGCTTTCTCCCGCTTGATTTGAAGCCGCTAGAATTTTTGAGTATATATATGTCCGAAACACTGGCTCGTAAGACGTACAGTGGTACCCCGACTTACGATATTTTTTCATTCCAGAATGCTGTTCAAGTGCCATTACCAAACGAATTTATCTCCTTAAGAAATGATGTAAAATAGACTAGTCTGTTTAGACCCCCAAAATTACACTTACAAAAGAATTTAAAAAAATAAACTTACATAAAAGGGTGTGTTTGGGGACCATCGTAAGTCGGGGTACCACTGTATATATACGACCGAAACAGTCAAAGGGTTAACAAAGGGGATATAAATAAAGTCTTGAGGATATCTCTCCAAGAGAGAACCCGCAATAATGGATTTAAATTAGATAAGTTTAGATTTAGAAAGGATATAGGAAAGTATTGGTTTGGAAATAGGGTAGTTGATGAGTGGAACAGTCTGCCTAGTAGGGTTATTGAAGCTAGGACCTTGGGTAGTTTCAAATTTAGGTTGGATAAATTCATGAGTGAGAGGGGTTGGATTTGAGTGGGACTTGCACATGAGTAAATAGAATTATCAAAGCTTATTTCTTGGGTTTCATTGAAAATTGGGTTGAGCAAATATTCTGTTAGTGGGATGGTTTGTGAAGGACGTGCCTAGTATGGGCCAACAGGCCTGCTGCAGTGTTCCTCCTTTCTTATGTTCTTATGATAGATTAAAAATGTTAGTTAATGGTTCACAGAGTTCCATTTTGCATTCCTTAAGAACCCTTGCAAAAAAGCTCATCAGGACCCGGCGATTTATTTTGTTTCAGTCGGTCTACTTGTTTCATAACCATTTTGCTATTGACTGTCATATTACATAATTTATCTTCTTCAGGGCCACTATAAAAATTAATTACTGGGATATTATTGGTGTCTTCCAGTGTGAAAACCGAGAGAAAATAATTATTAAAAATAGAGCACATATCATTCTCCTTGTCAGTAAGATGCCCTGAATTATTTTTAAGGGGACCTATCTTATCTCTAACTTTTGTTCTATAAACCTGGAAAAAACTTTTGGGGTTAGTTTTTGAATCCCTAGCAACTTTAATTTCGTAGTCCCGTTTAGCTTTTCCTATCCCCTTTTTTACGTCCCTCTTAATGTCAGTATACTGATTTATAAGATGACCCTCACCTCCTTTTATATGCCTATAAATTCCTTTCTTTTGCCCTAAAAGATATTTGATCCTATTATTCATCCATTTTGGGTCATTTCTACTTGATCTAATTTCTTTAAGAACATAAGAAAGGAGGAACACTGCAGCAGGCCTGTTGGCCCATACATAAGAACATAAGAATGGAGGAACACTGCAGAAGGCCTACTAACCCATACCAGGCAGGTCCTTATCAAAACCACCACTACCTAAGAATTTACTCCCGTACTCACGACACCAATCAAACCCATCCCCTCCCACTCCTTCACAATCCATTCCACCAACAGAATATTTGCTCAACCCAATTTTCAATGCTACCCAAGAAATAAGCTTGATAATTCTACCCACTTCATGTGCAAGTCCCACTCAAATCCAACCCCTCACTCATGAATTTATCCAACCTAAATTTGAAACTACCCAAGGTCCTAGCTTCAATAACCCTACTAGGCAGACTGTTCCACTCATAAGAACATAAGAAAGGAGGAACACTGCAACAGGCCTACTGGCCCATACTTGGCAGGTTCATGTCAAAACCAACCAACCAACAAAAATATTTGTCCAACCCATCGCCATCCAAGCAACAAGCCCCAACAACAACAACCCCTTTCCCCAACCATTGCGCAAGTCCCGTTCAAATCCAACCCCTCTCACTCACAAGAACACAGAAATAAGAAACACTGCAGCAAGCCAACTGGTCCACACTAGGCAGGCCTGCCTCAAACCCAAAACCAATCCCACAAACAAAAACTCCTACCCAACCCACCTACTCCATCCATGGAATATGCTTTCATATTCAGGGCACTATAAAAGAGGGTACTGAAGGAGCTGAAGCACCTGGTCCATCACCAGGGCATTGAGGGAGCCAAAGCACCTGGTCCATCACCAGGGTACTGAGGGAGCCGAAGCACCTGGTCACTACGGTAGAGGACACTTGAAAAATTACAGGAAGACATAAGCAGGGTCTTCCAGTGGGCAGTGGAGAACAGGATGATGTTCAATGGTGAAAAGTTTCAGCTGCTTAGGTATGGAAAAAATGAAGAACTCAAAAGGAACACTATATACAAAACGCAAGAGGGTCACCACATAGAACGAAAGAACACATAAAGGACTTGGGAATAATTATGTCTGCTGATCTGTCTTTTAAAGACCATAACAAGACAAAGATCTCAACAGCCAGGAAGATGACGGGGTGGGTATTGAGAACTTTCAAAACAAGGGAAATAATGCCGATGGTGACACTCTTCAAATCGCTAGTGCTCCCTCACTTAGAATACTGCTCAGTGCTGACGGCCCCGTTCAGGGCAGGAGAAATATCAAAGCTGGAACAAATTCAGAGATCGTTTACAGCTCACATTGAGCCATTGAAACATCTAAATTATTGGGAACGCCTTCAAGTCTTGAACATGTACTCATTGGAGCGGAGGAGAGAGAGATACAGTGGTCCCTCGGTTTTCGCCGAAAATTCGTTCCAGAATGCTGCTCAAGTGCCATTACCGAACGAATTTACTTCCTTAAGAAATAATGTCACGTAGGTTAGTCTATTTCAGACCCCCAAAAATACATTTGCAACAGCACTTACGAAAATACACTTACATAAATGTTTGAGTTTGGAGATGCACGAAAACCGAGGGACCACTGTACATGATAGTATATACTACCTGGAAAGTACTTGAGGGCCTGGTCCCAAATCTGCACACTGCCATAACAACATACTGGAGTGAGAGATATGGGAGGAAGTGTAAAATAAGCCCAGTGAGGAGCAGGGGTGCGGTGGGGACAATACGGGAGCACTGTATTAACATCCGGGGTCCCAGACTATTCAACATCTTACCAGAAGATATCCAAAACACGGCTGGAACCAGTGTAGAAGCCATCAAAAGGAAACTGGACAAGTATCTTCACCGGGTGCCAGATCAACCAGGCTGTGATGGATATGTGGGGCAGCGGGCCTCCAGCAGCAACAGCCTGGTTGACCAGGCAAGCACCAGACGAGCCTGGTCCATGACCGGGCTTAAAGAGTAGATAAACTCTTGAAACTCTTCAAAGGTATATCAAAGGTCCATCACCAGGGCACTGAATGAGCCTAAGCACCTGGTCCATCACCAGGGCACTGAGGGAGCCGAAGTACCTGGTCCATCACCAGGCTGTTGAAGGAGCCAAAGCACCTGGTCCATCACCAGGGCACTAAATGAGCCTGTGCTTGCTGTTTCCTCCTATATTCCTGTGTTACTTTAAAAGTTTTGTGCTGAAAACCCTATTTCCAAACCAATACTTTCCTTTATCCTTTCTAAATCTAAACTTATCTAACTTGAATCCATTATTGCGGGTTCTCTCTTGGAGAGATATCCTCAAGACCTTGTTTATATCCCCTTTGTTAATGCCCATTTTCCACTTGTATACTACCCATTTTCCACTTGTATAAGGAATAAATGTTCTTTGGGCAGCCTGTACAGTGTTAAGAAAGCTGTCATATTGATAGCTGTAGATGAATGGTTCAGAGAACCGACAAGTTAATAAATTAGACACATATGCAACACTTGGGTATCTTTATTGAAGAAACGTTTTGCCACACAGTGGCTTCATCAGTCCATACAAAGAACATAAGAATGGAGGAACACTGCAGAAGGCCTACTGGCCCATACAAGGCATGTCCTTATCAAAACCACCACTACCTAAGAATTTACTCCTGTACTCGCGACACCAATCAAACCCAGCCCCTCCCACTCATATATTTGTCCAATCTCTTTTTAAAGCCACCCAAGGTCATAGCCTCTATCACCCTACTCGGAAGATTGTTCCATGCATCTACAACTCTGTTCGAAAACCAGTACTTGCCTATGTCCTTTCTAAATCTAAATTTATCCAATTTAAATCCGTTATTTCTCGTTCTTACTTGGTTCGATATCCTCAGTATTTTATTAATATCTCCTTTGTTTATGCCCATCATCCACTTGTACACCTCGATGATATCTCCCCTCATTCTACGTCTCTCCAGAGAGTGGAGATTCAACGCTCTAAGTCTATCTTCATACGGGAGATTTCTTATACTGTAAATCATTTTAGTCATTCTTCTCTGTATGTTCTCCAATGAATCTATATCCATCCTGTAGTAAGGAGACCAAAACTGAGCTGAATAATCCAAATGAGGTCTCGCTAGTGATGTATAGAGCTGTAAAATAACTTTTGGACTTCTGTTGCTTATACTTCTTGAAATAAATCCTAGTAATCTGTTAGCCTTATTGCGCACACTTAGGCACTGCTGTCTTGGCTTTAGATTTCTGCTTACCATGACTCCCAAGTATTTTTCACATTCTGTATGATCAAGCTCTACTTCACCTAGTTTATAAATTCGAGGGATATTTTCATTACCAAGGACTAGTACCTTACACTTGTCCACATTGAACTTCATCTGCCACTTTTCAGACCAAGACATTAATTTGTCCAAATCCTCCTGGAGTTCACTGGTATTCTCCTCAGAATGAATCATACGGCCTATTTTTGTATCAGCAAATTTACTCATGTCACTTGCAATTCCTTCATCAAGGTCATTTATGTAAATTATGAACAACAATGGGCCTAAAACTGATCCTTGTGGAATGCCACTAGTGACTAATCCCCATTCAGATTTGACCCCATTAATGGAAACTCTCTGCTTTCTATTGGTAAGCCATGCCTCTATCTTTTCTTAAGAGTCCCTCGGTGCCTTGGTGATGGACCAGGCACTTCGGCTCCCTCAGTTCCCTGGTGATGGACCATTTGATTCTGCTCCTTCAATGGCCTGGAGATGGACCAGGTACTTCAGCTCATTCAGTGCCCTGGTGATGGACCAGGTGATTCTGCTCCTTCAACGGCCTGGTGATGGACCCGGTACTTCGGCTCATTCAGTGCCTTGGTGATGGACCAGGTGCTTAGGCTCATTCAGTGCCCTGGTGATGGACCAGTTGCTTCGGCTCCTTTAACCCTTAATTAAACGGTCCAAACGTATATATACGTTAGTACTGCTACTGCCCCGAATATTTTGAAAAAAAAAAAAAAAAATTTTTTATATAGAAATAAAGAGCACATTTTTTTTAAGTGTTATAGGATAATTTTTTTTTTTGTCAGTAATTACCGAGATATGAGACAGAGAAGTTGGCTCTGGATGCTCACTTGACAGCAACAGGACTCCTGCCGCTTGCAGAATTGTTGCCGATATACCTTTTTTTCTCATTTTTTATTATTTTATATAATAATAATAATAATAATAATAATAATAATAATAATTTTTATTTGGACATGATACAAAGAATTACATTTGGTTATTGAGATTACATGAGGTGTACATGCCAAAAGCCCCTAGTATGCAGGGCATTTTGGGCAGACTTAAAATTAACTTAAAACTAGATTGTAAGAATTTTTGTAGATAGTATACAATGAGTAAAGGTGAGTATTTAAGCTATGAAATTTGAACATATGAAATTTGAACATAGTTTTGTACTTTTGTCTTCATTATAAAATTAATTAAATCAGATTAAACAAATTAAAGCAATAATAATAATAAAATGATAAAAAGTTATGGTTGATAATTTATAAAATAAGTAAAGATGCATATCTAAGTTATAAAGTTTGAATATAAGTTGAACATATCAATTAATTGTAGCAATTTATTGCAGCAATAAAAAGTTATGGTTGATAATTTATAAAATAAGTAAAGTTGCATATCTAAGTTATAAAGTTTGAATATAAGTTGAACATATCAATTAATTGCAGCAATTTATTGCAGCAATGCAACTAATTGAGTGAGATAACAATTTAAAACAATTAATTGCATTGCAGTTAGTTTACGTGGTCATTATAATGTAAGTGTTGTGGGAATAATTAGCTAGGTAAGTATTATTCATAACAGGTTTTACATTCATTCATTCGTTCATTCATACATTACATTGACTTGAATAGTCAGGTTTTATGTTAAGTGATTATTCTACTTTGCTGGGAATGGTTGATAAGGAGCAATTAGCTTTGGGTGAGAAGGTGGTTTTTTAGCATCGTTTTGAATTGGGGTACAGGCAGGGTTTCTTTGGCAATGACAGGTAATGAATTCCAAATTTTCGTGCCTTTTATGTGCATTGAGTTTTTACATAGTGTTAGGTGGACACGGGGAACATCGAGGAGTGATCTGTGTCTAGTGTTATGGTCATGTGTCCTGTTAAAATTAGTAAGGAGAAGTTTGAGTGGTGGGTTAATATCTGCATAGAGTGTTCTATGTATGTAATAGGCACAGTAAAAAGTATGGATGTCTTGTATGGTGAGTAAGTTTAGGTTTTTGAATATTGGTGGAGTATGTTGCCTGGAGTGAGAATTTGTTATCATTCTAATTTTTATGTTCTGATAATTACAATTTATAGTAGTACATTCTAATTTTTATGTTCTGATAATTACAATTTATAGTAGTACAGTGGACCCCCGAGTTTCGTAAAAACTTCACTCCTGAAGTCTGCTCAAGCGCCATTACCGAACGAATTTACTCCCTTAAGGAAAAATGTCACGTAGGTTAGTCTATTTCAGACCCCCAAAAATACACTTCCACAAGCACTTACAAAATTATACTTACATAATTGTACGATTTCCGGGGTGTACGAAACTCGGGGGTCCACTGTACTTGTGATTTCATAGCCAATCTTTGTTCTGACACTAATACAGTGGACCCCCGGCTAACAAAAAAAATTAATTCCAGAAGCCTGCTCAAGTGCCATTACCGAACGAATTTACGTCCTTAAGAAATAATGTCACGTAGGTTAGTCTATTTTAGACCCCCAAAAATACACTTCCACAAGCACTTACAATATTATACTTACATAATTGTACGATTTCCGAGGTGTTCGTTAGCCGGGGGTCCACTGTATTAGGTACTGAAATTGTACTCGAATAATAATAATAATGATAATGCATAAAAATAATAATAATAATGATAGTACATAATAATAATAATAGTAATAATAATAATAATAATAGTAATAATAATAATGAATAATAATAATAATAATAAAGTAATAAAGTTCCCTTGAACCATTATGTAAGATTTGTGTCGCTGCCTTATCTCATCTGATCTCCACTAATGATGACTGGTGACATTGATGAGTGGGTGAGGGTAGTCTTATCTTTTCTTATCAGTCCAGTAATTACAGTGATGACATTTGATGAGATTATACTGCTTCCCTTTATTTGTTACTCAAGCCTATCTGTCTGTCTGTATCTGTTTGTCTGTGTGTCTGTCTTTCTGTCTGTCTGTGTGTCTGTCTTTCTGTCTGTCTGTGTGTCTGTCTTTCTGCCTGTCTGTGTGTCTTGTCTTTCTGTCTGCTTGTCTTAGAGAGTAGCTCATAAACCAACTGGTATTACGCAGATCACAAGCACATTATATCACTCTGTCTTGATTTTTTAGTTATCCTAGGTAATTTACACTATGTATAATTGTATTTACGTATGTGTTCCTGTGAGATAGAGACAGAGACAGATAGATACAGACAGACAGACAGAGATAGACAGCCAATCAGGTACCCAGCTGACCAGCCAGCTGCTGGCTAGCCAGGTGGCCAACCAGTTGCTTGCCAGCCAGGTGGCCAGGCAGGCAGGCAGCTAGCTGGCCTGCCAGCCTGCCAACATCACTTTCCACTTCAAAGGGGAGTGTTAATATGACATGACATCAGTGAATCCTTGGTGTTTGCCGCAGTGTTTGCTCTAGGTGGCGCTGAATTTAACTGGTGCTCCCATAAGGTACTAAGTGGTCCCAGGTTTTTTAATATGGCGCACACCGAGTGTTAAGACCCATTCTATGCTGACCAGGCATCTCGGGCCAATCGTGCCAAATTTGGAGGCAGGAAAAATAAAACGTATATATACGTTTGGGGCAATAGCAGTACTAACGTATATATACGTTTGGACCGTTTAAGGGTTAATACCTTGCTGGATCATGTGCTTCGGCTTATTCAGTGCCCTGGTGATGGACCAGGTGCTTCAGCTCCTTTGGTGCTCTTGTGATGGACCATGTGCTTCAGCTCCTTCAGTACCCTCTTTTATAGTGCCCTGATTATCAAAGCATATTCCATGGATAGAGTAGGTGGGTTGGGTAGGAGTTTTTGTTTGTGGGATTGGTTTTGGGTTTGAGGGGGACCTGCCTAGTGTTGACCAGTTGGCTTGCTGCAGTGTTTCTTATTTCTGTGTTTTTTTGAGTGAGAGGGGTTGGATTTGAACAGGACTTGCACAATGGTTAGGGAAGGGGATGTTGTCGGGGCTTGTTGCTTGGATGAGGATGGGTTGGACAAATAGTTTTGTTGGTGGGTTGGTTTTGACATGGACCTGCCAAGTATGGGCCAGTAGGCCTGTTGCAGTGTTCCTCCTTTCTTATGTTCTTATGAAGGCCTTACTGAAATCCAAGTAAACTATGTATATCATATTCTTTATCACTGTCTACTGCCTCAAATGTTTTATTGAAAAACGTCAGTAAATTTGTCAGGCAGGAACGACCTCTCATGAACCCATGCTGAGATTCATTAATCAAATAATGTTCTTCAAGGTGACTTCTAATAATATCAGCTATAATTGATTCTAATAATTTGCCTACTATAGACGTGAGGCTTATTGGACGGTAATTTGATGGACTGGACTTATCCCCTGATTTGAATATAGGAACTACATTAGCTATCTTCCACATCTCTGGCACAACACCAGTTAGGATGGACGTATTAAACACATTCGTTAATGGCTGACTAAGTTCCATCTTGCATTCTTTAAGTACCCTGGAAAACAACTCGTCGGGTCCCGGGGACTTATTTTGCTTCAGTTTATCTATCTGTTTGATAACCATGTACCTCGTGACAGTAATATTAGATAATTTGAATTCTTCAGGAACTGAATAATTGTTAATTTCTGGAATCTCATTTACGTCTTCTTGTGTAAAGACTGACAAAAAATAGTCATTAAATAGAGAACACATTTCCAGTTCGTTATCCGTCAACTGTCCATTCCCAATTTTCAGAGGTCCTACCTTTTCCCTCACCTTCATCCTATACACTTGAAAGAACCCTTTTGGATTAGTCTTTGATTCATTAGCAACCTTATTCTCATAGTCACATTTAGCCTTTCTAATCCCCTTTTTTACTTCTCTTTTAAACTGAACATATTGGTCAATAAGGTTAACATCTCCTCTTTTGATGTGCCTATAACTTCCTCTTTTCTCCCCTAATAGATGTTTTAGCCTCCTGTTAATCCATTTGGGATCATTATTATTTGACCTAAATTCTCTCTGGGGAATAAATATACTCTGTGCACGTTGTACATTATTAAGAAAAAAATGATAAACGCAGATCCCATCGTAATCGTTAGCTAGATTAGCCCAGTCGAGATTAGACAGGTGTTCTCTAAGTCCAATATAATCGTCAGAACGAAAATCAGGAACTTTTACCGTATTATCCCTATTCTTGTACTCCCAGGTAATATTAAAAGTAATGGATTTGTGATCACTTGCGCCAAGCTCTTCAGTGATCTCCAGATTATTTACAAGAATTTCTTTATTTGACAAGACTAGGTTGAGCAAATTATTACCTCTGGTAGGCTCCGTTACACACTGCTTCAGAAAACAGTCCTGAACTACTTTCATAAAGTCACTGGACTCCAGATTACCGGTCAAAGAAGTCCAGTCAATTTGACTCTGAAATAATAGTTTTTTTTTTCTAAATCTAATAGGCTAAAAAAAAAAAATTTGCGATCAATACTTACCGAGATATAGAGGCTTGAAGTTGACAGAAAATGAACCGCTTACGGCAACATCGCTGACTGCCGGTCACCCGGTAATCTTTTATTTTCTTTTTTTGAGTTGTTTTCTTTTCTTTTTAAGTTAAAA
>WNWK01053667.1:0-11807 GCA_009830355.1 Cherax destructor | reverse complement strand
CTGCAAACATAATTCACGCCCACATCTATAATTGTGCTCCTGTAGGAACCCCACTTGCACACCATACCGCCCTCAAATTTCCCCTCTACCCACCGTCGCTTGACCTCTGCCCTCAACCCATTAACATTAATAGTTAGACACTGGAATATAAATGAGTGGGTTTACCTTTCGACCTCTGCACTGACTGTGACATTATCCTTCCTTTACCACCCCCTTGCCCACACTTTTGCTGCCCATAGCAGCATCCTTACCATCATCTCTTGCCAACTCCCTCCTCTGTCATTCCCTTCACTTCCACCAAAGGCTTTTTCGTGACCCTCTGGGCCGGTGTCAAGATATCATCATGATCTTCGACCGTGCCAGATCGCTTCCGCGACCCGCTCCCCCCCCTCCATCATGTCCCCACTATCACTCTGATGCACCTCCACATTGACGCACTCACGCACCAATGCTGCTACCTCAGGACTCTCCTGCCCCGAGTCAATCCCAACTCGGCCTCCTCCACCAAATCTGCCCCATCCCCAACATGCAACACCTGTAATGGATCATCCAGTAATCCCTGAATCACTTCCACCAGAGGCACATCCATGCCTTCCTCTATCACAGGTACTTCCTCAACCTCCTTTACATTCACCTCTCTCTCCAAAGTAGGCTCTGATGGGTGGCACGGTTCTGCCACCCTCCACTATTTCACTCCAGCCCTGGTCCTTTGCTGCTGTCCCTCATCACCAGCCGTCCCCTCATACTTTCCTTGTGGTTCTGTCGGGATCTTGCGTTCAGCGGTTCGTTGAGCACCTCTCCGCAAACAATCCGCCGCTACATGATCAAAATTCCCACATATCCTGCACGTCCTCCTTTGTCCTGCGTAAGTCACGTACACTTGCGTACGAAACTCAGCCATAATGATGTAAGATGGAATGGGCCTCCGTAACGACATCTTTAAGGTGAAAGATCCCTCAGGAAGACCCTCCATGGGTCCCACACTCCACTTTCCTGCCGTTGCCAGATGTACTGTCCCATACTGCTGAAGACACGTCCCACATCCATTTGATCCGCCTCAAAAGGCACATTCTTACCTTTACCCATGTGTAGGTGCGCACATCCTTAATCGCACCTGCAATGTCGCATTGACCGTAGACGTTGTCCTGATGTCGCTCTACCAATGTCTCATATGCTGCAGCCGTTAACAACTTCACAAAGATCCTGTTCATGCCATTTAGTGCCACTCCATACAGTTCCTCCATATCAATGTTGTATATATCACGAAGAATAGTAGGTATTACTGTAGCCGCCACAGCAGGTTGGATTACTCCTGTAACCATGTCTATGCAGACTGTGTTGATGTGGCGTCTGCCCACCGCCGCCATGACAGTGAAAATAAAGTTGCTCACAGTCTCCACCAGGGGCCAGAGACCAGAGTAGCACACCCTTCTCTCACGAGAGCTGGGTGGCGAATAATTTTTTTTGTTACTACACATGTGTTGGTATGTGTAGGTATGGAAAAATATAAAAGCTGTACAATATGTAGGGTGCTTTGGGTGGGTTGTGGGTGGGGGATTATGAGGGTACATCTAGGAAGTTACCCTGGAGGAGGTTTAGATTTTCATGTACTGTTTTGTATTAATGAGTGTTGTTGCATATATAGGCTTGTTTAGTTCAGGTGTAATGGAGGTGGATTGTAAAGAAATGTGCTGATTTTTATTATGTTCAGAGGTGTGGTTCTTGGTATGTATAATGTTAAGATTGATACAATTGCAACTTATGTATAATGTGTTTTTTTAATAAAATATAAAAAAAAACTGTCTGGAAAACCTTCCAGCTCCTGCCCCCAACATCTTGCTCCTGGGGGACTTCAACCTAAGGCACCTAAAATGGAGGAATATTGCAAACAATGTGGTAGCAGAGATAACACCAGGAGGCAGCTCAGATGAAAACACACACACAATAGCTTTTAAATCTCTGCACCAAATTCACCTTAAACCAGTAAATAATAGAGCCTACAAGATTAAAGAATACACTGGACCTCATATTCACTAACAATGATGATCTGATACGAAATGTCATCATATCAAAAACGATATACTCAGATCACAACATAATAGAGGTCCAGACATGCATGCGGGGCCCCCAGATCGAAAAAATGTGATCAGTCGGAGGGAGCCTTCTCCAAATTCAACTTCAATAACAAAAACATAAGGTGGGACCAAGTAAACCAAGTCCTAAATGATATAAACTGGGAAGATAGGCTAAGCATCTCAGATCCTAACCTATGCCTAGAACAAATTAACTCTGTTGCACTTGAGGTTTGCTCAAGGCAAATTCCCTTAAGGAAAAGGAGGAGAAGATGTAAACTAGAAAGAGAAAGGCGCTCCCTATACAGGCGAAGGCAAAGAATAACAGAGCGGCTACAAGAGGCCAATATATCTGAAATACGTAGGGAGACACTGGTCAGAGAAATAGCAAACATCGAAATAAAACTAAAGGAATCTTACAGGAATCAAGAAACGGGGAAGAACTAAAAGCCATAAATGAAATTGAAAGAAACCCAAAGTATTTCTTTTCTTATGCCAAAACAAAGTCGAGAACAACATCCAGTATTGGGCCCCTACTTAAACGGGATGGGTCATACACAGATGACAGCAAGGAAATGAGTGAGTTACTAAAGTCGCAGTATGACTCAGTTTTTAGCGAGCCGCTAACCAGACTAAGAGTTGAAGACCTAAATTATTTTTTATGAGAGTGCCACAGAACCTGGTAGACGCAAGCCTATCTGACATTACCCTGACGCCACATGACTTCGAAAAGGCGATAAATGACATGCCCATTGTTACGGGACTCTCCCTTACCCATCATTATATACTTTAGCATATGGCAGTAGAAAATGTCTTTATCATTATTATGAAAATAAGCATTATATTGGCAAGTGGTATGTCTCCTGTACATCTAGGTAGGGTATTATGTGACGTATAGTTAACTATCCATCCGCTCGTTAACAGGTCAGGAATTCCCGCCTTACCACGTCATCGTACCCACGAGGGGGCCCCCTTTGCTACACAGCTGTCAGTATCTATTCAGCGAGTCAGACAGAAGGACCGAGAGAGTATTCTGTAGTCAACGAGTCAGCAAGCAGTGATCAGTCAGATGTCATTCAGTCGTCATCGAGTCAACAGTCAGTGATCGGTCAATGATCCGTCAGTGAGCATTCAGTCCTCAGTGAGACTTTCATGGTGAGAACTGTCCTTCACTTTTCCTGAGAAGCACCTTGGATTTATTCTTCTGACCTTGTGAGGTTCCTGTGTGAGCCTCCAGTACCTTGAGTGAGGTTCGTCTCTGTTGCCGCTCAAAGCAAGTGAGTGAGCAGTAGTAAGTGAGACGCTGAGATTCGTCCTGTTGCCGCTCAAAGCAAGTGAGTGCGCTGTAGTAAGTGAGACGCTGAGGTTCGTCTCCTGTTGCCGCTCAAAGCAAGTGAGTGCTGTAGTGAGTGAGACGCTGAGGTTCGTCTCTGTTGCCGCTCAAAGCAAGTGAGTGCGCTGTAGTAAGTGAGACTTTGGAATATGTCTCTAATGGGGCTCGTAGTAAGAGCGTGTGTGCTGTATTGCAGACGCTAGAGTTTTCCTTTAAATTTAGTAGAAAAGAGTTTGAGCGACAGTCTTAAAAGACAACCGTGTGTATATCCTTGGAAACACATTCATTGGAAAACTTTAAGTGCGAAAACATTTCTATTCCACTTATTGCTCTGAAAGTGATTATTAATTAAGAGATTGTGAATAGTCTACGCTCTAGATACATTACGGTGGATAGAACGTCTTGCAATTTTAAAGTCATTTAGTGTAATAGATGAGGAATATTGAATATTGCATCTTTCATTAATAAGTGAACTTAAGATAAAATTGTTTGTAAATTGTTTCATGATATCATTTTAAATATTTTATACAAAGATTTCTACGGATTATTAAGTTAATAAAAACCAGAAAGAATTATTGTGATTATTTCGTTCCTCTTGATCCCTTTTCATTTCTTTGGTAACTTGAAGTTAAGTTCTTGTTACATTGTTACGGGCCCTCTGGAACAGGCCCAGAAAGGCCCAGGTTTGTAACACCCATGCACTCCGCTCCAGGCCCCGACTCATGGAACTCAGTGTTCATCAAGAACTGCAAGAAGCCCCTATCACGTGCTTTTAACATCCTATGGAGCGGGAGCATGGACACTGGGGTCGTCCCGCAGTTACTAAAAACAACAGACATAGCCCCACTCCACAAGGGGCAGTAAAGCAATGGCAAAGAACTACAGACCAATAGCGCTAACGTCCCATATCATAAAAATCTTTGAAAGGGTTCTAAGAAGCAAGATCGCCACTCATCTAGATAACCATCAGTTACACAACCCAGGGAGCATGGGTTTAGAGCAGGTCGGTCCTGTCTGTCCCAACTACTGGACCACTACGACAAGGTCCTGGATGCTCTAGAAGACAAACAGAATGCAGATGATATATACAGACTTTGCAAAAGCCTTTGATAAGTGTGACCATGGTGTGATAGCACACAAAATGCGTGATAAAGGAATAACAGGAAAAGTTGGTAGATGGATCTATAATTTCCTAACAAGTAGAACACAAAGAGTAGTAGTCAACAGAGTAAAGTCTGAGGCGGCTATGGTGAAAAGCTCTGTTCCACAAGGCACAGTACTCGCTCCCATCCTGTTCCTCATCCTCATATCGGACATAGACAGGGATATAAGCCACAGTGCCGTGTCTTCCTTTGCAGATGACATCTGAATCTGTATGACAGTGTCCACGTTGAAGACACTGCAAGACTCCAAGTAGACATAAACCAAATCTATAAATGGGCTGCAGAAAACAATATGAAGTTCAATGATGAGAAATTTCAATTACCCGATATGGAAAACGTGAGGAAATAAAATTTCATCGGAGTATTAAACAAATTCCAACCACACAATAGAGCGAAAAACTAATGTCAAAGACCTGGGAGTGATCATGACAGAGGATCTCACCTTCAAGGACCATAACACTGTAGCAATCTCATCTGCCAGAAAATGACAGGATGGATAATGAGAACCTTTAAAACCAGGGATGTCAAGCCCATGTTGACATTTTTCAGGTCGCTTGTTCTATCTAGGCTGGAATATTGTTGCACACTAACTGCACCTTTCAAGGCAGGTGAAATTGCTGAACTAGAAATGTACAGAGAACCTTCACGGCACACAACTGCGATAAACCACCTCAGCTACTGGGAACGCGTGAAGTTCCTAAACCTGTACTCTCTGGAACGCAGGCGGGAGAGATACATTATTATATACACTTGGAAAATCCTAGAGGGATTAGTACCAAACTTGCACACGAGTGTCACTCCCTACGAAAGCAAAAGACTCGGCAGACGATGTAACATCCCCCAATGAAAAGCAGGGTGCCACTAGCACGTTGAGAGACAACACAATAAGTGTCAGGGCCCAAGACTGTTCAACTGCCTCCCAGCATACATAAGGGGGATTACCAATAGACCCCTGGCTGTCTTCAAGCAGGCACTGGACAGGCACCTAAAGTCGGTGCCTGACCAGCCAGGCTGTGGTTCGTACGTTGGACTGCGTGTGGCCAGCAGTAACAGCCCGGTTGATCAGGCTCTGATCCAACATGAGGCCTGGTCACAGACCGAGCCGCAGGGGCGTTGACCCCTGGAACTCTCTCCAGGTAAACTCCATGTAATATACACTGTCAGGTGTGTTGCCTCAGGGTATATACACCGTCAGGTGTGTTGCCTTAGGGTATATACACCGTCAGGTGTGTTGCCTCAGGGTATATACACCGTCAGGTGTGTTGCCTTAGGGTATATACACCGTCAGGTGTGTTGCCTCAGGGTATATACACCGTCAGGTGTGTTGCCTCAGGGTATATACACCGTCAGGTGTGTTGCCTCAGGGTATATACACCGTCAGGTGTGTTGCCTCAGGGTATATACACCGTCAGGTGTGTTGCCTCAGGGTATATACACCGTCAGGTGTGTTGCCTCAGGGTATATACACCGTCAGGTGTGTTGCCTCAGGGTATATACACTGTCAGGTGTGTTGCCTCAGGGTATATACACCGTCAGGTGTGTTGCCTCAGGGTATATACACCGTCAGGTGTGTTGCCTCAGGGTATATATGATGAGAGTTTATTTTAATCTGTTATTTAATGGAAGGGTTAATATTTTTCCCATAATTTTTAAAGGGGAATGGGAAACGGTAAGCCAGGAAAGGCCTCGGTCAGATGACCAAAAGCTGCGGATCGTCATCTGATTAAGACCAGCGTCAGGAAACACTTGTCCTGGTGAAAATGTTTAATGCAACCTTGATGACCCTAATGTAGCCGATAGATTTTAAACCTCATTAACCAACCAACTATTATAGGAAGGAGGGATATTTTTGAGTGGGATTAAAGCTAAATTTCGCTAATATGCAGTTGAAATCCTTGTTTTCAGTTTAGTGATTAGGTTACGTATTAGGTTATATCTTGTTACGTATTAAGCTATATCTTGTTACGTATTAAGCTATATCTTGTTACGTATTAAGCTATATCTTGTTACGTATTAGGCTATACTATCTTGGCCAAATGGTAAAAAGAAAATGGGGATAACGAAAAATAAAAGTTATCCAACATAACTTAATCTGATTTAGAATAAGGGTTAAATTATTCGTTGGATCTTTTACTAAGTTACCAAAAAAAGAAAACTTTCTATAAACCCAGGATATAAAACAATCCGCTTAAAAATCTTTTTATAACTGAAGATTTTACATAATAGGAAGCACAGGGAAATCAACAGTAATTCTGTCTTGACTCAAAATTATCTCTACTAATTAACAATCAAGTATGATACAATAGTGAAGGAGTGTAGAAACACTACGAGATACACCTGTCTTGTGTTCCTGACGACCAGGCCGGGTGTGGTCCTGACGACCAGTCCGGGTGTGGTCCTGACGACCAGGCCGGATGTGTTCCTGACGACCAGGCCGGGTGTGTTCCTGACGACCAGGCCGGGTGTGTTCCTGACGACCAGGCCGGGTGTGGTCCTGACGACCAGGCCGGGTGTGTTCCTGACGACCAGGCCGGTGTGTTCCTGACGACCAGGCCGGGTGTGTTCCTGACGACCAGGCCGGGTGTGTTCCTGACGACCAGGCCGGGTGTGTTCCTGACGACCAGGCCGGGTGTGTTCCTGACGACCAGGCCGGGTGTGTTCCTGACGACCAGGCCGGGTGTGTTCCTGACGACCAGGCCGGGTGTGTTCCTGACGACCAGGCCGGGTGTGGTCCTGACGACCAGTCCAGGTGTGGTCCTGACGACCAGTCCAGGTGTGGTCCTGACGACCAGTCCAGGTGTGGTCCTGACGACCAGGCCGGGTGTGATCCTAACGACCAGGCCGGGTGTGGTCCTGACGACCAGGCCGGGTGTGGTCCTGACGACCAGGCCGAGTGTGGTCAGTGACCATGACTGGGGGTGTCTCAAGGATACATAGTGTTTCCGCATCTTTCTCATTATCATAATACACACACACACACACACACACACACACACACACACACACACACACACAATATATATATATATATATATATATAAATTAATAATTATATAAATTAATCCTTGAGCATACCACTACCACGAGTGTCCTCGGATCACGAAAAACACCTAGCTCTGCTGGGTGCGTGATCTTTGTAGGATCGATGTCTGAGTGATAAGGTGACATGTACATTGTGATGTCTCTTTAGGAGGGGGCAATGTGTCGTGGGTCGAACTCTGGCCTGTCGCAGTTTGGTAAATGATTCAAATCCACACACACACACACACACACACACACACACACACACACACACACACACACACACACACACACACACACACATATATATATATATATATATATATATATATATATATATATATATATATGACCAAGAAAGCACTGTGAGTCGTCTTAGTTACCAAGGGTTTCCAGTCTATGATAGTACTGAACCTTGCACTCGAGGTCAACCTTGATGTTGTGGTGTTACTGAACTTTGCATTCACGGTTGACCTTGACATTATGGTACTATTGAACCTTGACTCAAGGTTCACCTTCATATTGTTGTTCTACTGAACCTTGCATTCAAGGTTGACCTTGATGTTGTGGTACTACTGAACCTCTGTCTCCCAGGCCCAGCGGCTCCTCTTCCCCTCCACTAACGATCCCTCCACCCCTCCAGTACCTCCCCACCCCACCTCCCTTCCCCCCCACACTCAAACAGGCCGAGTCATTTTCCTGGTGAGTGGCCAAGGTGGTGCTCTGAGACCAGTGCTGTTTCATTAGAGAACACATCGACTCCAGGCTAAGGGACTGATTACCTCAAACTCCTCCTCATCTTCCACCGTACTTTCTTTATAGGACTGAAGAAGCCACTGGTTAGAGTAAGTTTCCTAAATAAAGATTACTATAAGTGTCCCATTCCTCAGCTTTTGTTGTTCCAAAACTTTTTTAAGACACAGTGGAATAAGAATGACTGACGATATCGTAATAACACGTTTTAAACCAACACGGAACGAGTATGGTTCAACCCATGGCGAGTGTTTTTTCCCACCACTCGCGTGGGTTCAAACCAACCGTTCCGGGGTTTAAAAGTAAGAACAAAGGGAATTAATAAGCCCCTGCTAGCCTGCTGGCCCATGCCATAGATCATCGAATCCAAATGTTCTGTGTACCAATATCCTCAATGTTGAGAATTAGACAAGGTGTAACATCTTGGTATCTTTATTGTAGACGTTTCACCTCCAGTGGCTTCATCAATACAAGGACATAATGTGAAAATTTAGAACTATGTATATACAAAGATGAGGTAAGACAGCCTTGGTGCTGGCGAAGACCAGTAGTCTTGAAGAATGTAAGCACAGACAGTAAGATTGTGGCTTATATAGTGTCGTCAGGTGAGGGAGGTGCAGCAGACGAAGGCATTGTCACTACTAGGTGAGAGTCCACAGTGTTACTGTGTTGGACAAGTATCATTATGAACTCAGTTTAGGTCGTAATGAACGACTGTCGATGAATATCATTGTATTTATGGCATAAACAATCGACAAGTTGATGAGTAAGATACATGTGTAACAATTTGGTATCTTTATTGACGAGACGTTTCGCCTGTTCAGCAGGCTTCTTCAGTCGAAATACAGAGAGAAGTCGTGGTGATGTAGATAAGAGATGATCAGTCCCAAGATGAAGGACTGGTAAGCACATGTATATATTATCACCTGCTATCTCGACTATACACTACCTGTGTCAGGTGTAGTATCGTTGACAGCCCTATAGCGAGGGCAGCTCTATGCCAGGGCGCTGTGAGTCTTCAACACAAGTGCTGTAGCAGTTAGCTACAATCGTCGTCGACGCACTGTAGCTGGGATACAGCTTTCAGCTCCAAAAGCTCTGCTCCATTTGAGCCATTCCTGGCACTCGTCCTCAACCCAAGTGTCATAGCGACTCAGTTTCAAAGTTTTCTTCCTCACCAACCTCCCAACACACTATGCTAAACATTATCATCTTCCGTGGAAAAATCTCCGACCAGAAGGATTTCAATGACTTCATTATTGTGAGTGAGTACGACTCCAATTTCTTCGGTAAGTAACTTAAAAAACAACATGGGTATGGCCATGGTATCCCCAATCAGCACGGTTTTCGCGAATCTCTACCATGAGTTTTTAAGGCCAAGAAATTCGCCACAGGTTACCTGCTATATTATCCTGAATGAACTATGTTGAAGACATCCTCAACTGAGCCTTCCATTCAGTTCACCATAGAGGAAAATAACACTTCCTCTCATCGACGTATTATATACAAAACTACTAGCAATTCCCTTCAATATGATGTGTACCGAACCCAGAGGGATTTCTTTATGTATTAAGAGTGGTGTTCTGTTGGGCTCTCAGAATCTGTAGTCCTGGTTCTCTACAAGACTGCTACCTCAAAATCACTGCGATCTTCCGCCGTCTACATTTTCCTGCCACCATCATACGGGATTGTAGAAGAAAAGCACAGAGAACAACGTTCCAGAGTCGCTACCGACAACAGCCGCTCAATAATAATAATAATCTTTATTTCTACAAGTACATGTACAAGGTACACAGGCCTAGCTGACATACAAAGCTCCTTCTTATGCAGAGCATTTCGGGAAAACTAAGTAAATTTTGTCACAGGATGCGACCCACACCAGTCGACTAATACCCAGGTACCCATTTCACTGGAGATGAACTTGGACAGCAGGTGTCTTTTAGGAAACACGGCCTCTTTAAGGGGGCCCTTGACGAGGTAAAGAGGCTATCGGTCTGAGGATTGGACCTTTTGGTCTTCTTCCTCAGACCGAACCTAATTACCCCCAATCCCCCTCCCTTTCCCATCTTCCCCATCCTCCCTTTCCTTTCCTCCCTCCCTCCTCCTCATTCCTCCCTTATTTCCTTCCCATTTTTACCCTGGGAGCTTCTCTCCACAGGCATTCTAGTTCCTAGGTAGGGGAAGGGTACCGTGGTCCATTCCCATTCCGTTGAGGTTCTTGGCGTGGTGTAGTTTGCCTGTGAATCTGGATCGACTGGGGATGTCCCAATCCCTCTCCGGTCTCCCGGGGTGGCCTTGGTATCTTTCGGGCAGGGGTATTCTAGGCCACCTTTTTGGATTCGGGGTGGTGGGAGGCGGTATCTTTTGGGGATATCCGGCCGCCCCCCTTTTGTCCGCCAGGTGGCTCGGTGGTTTGAATTTATCCCGGATTGCTGGTTTCTGGCATGAAGGGTAGGGTATGGCACGGGTTTTCCCCTTCCCGCACTGCACTACTTGCGGTGTTGAGGTCCTCTGGGGCAGAGGGGGGGTTTTTTCCCCCCTTTTATTCCTCCCAAGGGCTATTCCTCCACGTTCCCCCCTTTTTTTTTTTTTTTTTTTTATTTTCTTTTCTTCTTTCTTTTTTTTTTTTAAAAAAAAAAAAAAAAAAGTAACCTTTCCCCGGATGCCCCCAAACCGGGGGCTCTACCCCGGGGCCCCTTATACCGCACCTAGTTCTGACCCTACCCCTTTTAATGGATAACCCTTCGGGGGAACCCCCAAAACCCCGTACCTGAAAAGGGTGCCAGTTCGTCACCTGCTTCAGGTCCCAAAAAGGGGGCCGACTGGCCCTTTTTTTAACCCCCTCCCCACCCCTTTTTTTCGGCCTTGATTCCCCGGCCCCCCACGGGGGGGCAATTTTAATCGCCGCCCCCTCCCCCCGGACCACCCAGGGGCCCCCACAAAAAAAACCAAGACCCACACATTTTCGATTCGACACTCCTTTCGTTTTTCGCAGAAACGACCAGCTCGTCCTCCTCCCCCTTTAAATCTCTGTTTCAAACTACTCAATGGACAAAGTTTTTACTCTTTCGTCCCCAATTCTCCTAATACCCCCTCTTTCAGACCATAGTATTGGTAAGGCTCTGCTACGCCATGTTGGTCAAAACATCTCATTTCACGTTTTTAAGGGGGGGTCCCCCTCATCACGGGTCCAGAATGCTGGCCAAGCTCGTGATCTTTTTTTTTCTTAACCATTGACAATACACCTGTTACTATTGACAAGCACCATTCCCTCAATTTTGTTTTGGGTTTGTCATTTTACACCCCTTTTCCCCAAGGAATTTCCAGACATGTGGTGATGACATTTTTGGGGGAGCGGCTCCAAAAAAATCCATATCCTTAAAGTTGACACTTTTGTCCTCCCCCCCAATAAGCGAAGACGTTATCCTTGCAATATAGCTCGTTTGGGGATTTGACTGCCGTGAA
>WNWK01053666.1:0-11807 GCA_009830355.1 Cherax destructor | reverse complement strand
AACCCTTTGTTAAACAGCAACCCTTTGGTAAACAGAAACCCTTTGTGTAAACAGAAACCCTTTGTGTAAACAGAAACCCCTTTGTGTAAACAGCAACCTTTGTGTAAACAGCAACCCTTTGTGTAAACAGAAACCCTTGTGTCAACGCCCCTTTGTGTAAACAGAAACCCTTTGTGTAAACAGCAACCCTTGTGTCAACAGCAACCCTTTGGTCAACAGCAACCCTTTGTGTCAACAGAAACCTTTGTGTAAACAGCAACCCTTTGTTAAACAGCAACCCTTTGTGTCAACAGAACCCTTTGTGTAAACAGCAACCCTTTGTGTCAAAACCCTTTGTGTAAACAGCAACCCTTTGTGTAAACAGCCCCCCGTGTAAACAGAAACCCTTTGTGTCAACAGCAACCCTTTGTGTAAACAGCAACCCTTTGTGTAAACAGCAACCCTTTGTGTAAACAGCAACCCTTTGTGTAAACGAACCCCTTTGTGTCAACAGCCCCCCTTTGTGTCAACAGCAACCCTTTGTGTAAACAGCAACCCTTTGTGTAAACGAACCCTTTGTGTAAACAGAAACCCTTTGTGTAAACAGAAACCCTTTGTCAACAGCCCTTTGTGTAAACAGCCCTTTGTGTCAACAGAAACCCTGTTCAAAAACCTTTGTGTAAACAGAAACCCTTTGTGTAAACAGCAACCCTTTGTGTAAACAGCCCCCCTTTTGTGTAAACAGAAACCCTTTGTGTCAACAGAAACCCTTTTGGGTAAACGCAACCTTTTTGTGTAAACAGCCCCTTTGTGTAAACAGCAACCCTTTGTGTAAACAGAAACCCTTTGTGTAAACGCCCCTTTGTGTAAACAGCCCTTTGTGTAAACAGCCCCCCTTTGTGTAAACAGAAACCCTTTGTGTAAACAGCAACCCTTTGTGTCAACAGCAACCCTTTTTTAAACAGAAACCCTGTTGTGTAAACAGCAACCCTGTTGTGTAAACAGAAACCCTGTTGTGTAAACAGAAACCCTGTTGTGTAAACAGCCCCCTGTTGTGTAAACACAACCCTGTTTGTGAAAACAACCCTTTTTTCACAAAACCCTGTTGTTAAACAAAACCCTGTTGTGTAAACAAAACCCGTTGTGTCAACAAAACCCTGTTGTGTCAAAAACCCCCCGTTGGTAAACACAACCCTGTTGTGTCAACAAAACCCCTGTTGTGTCAAAAACCCTGTTTGTAAACAAAAACCCTTTTTGGTAAACACAACCCGTTGTGTCAACACAACCCTGTTGTGTCAACCAACCCTGTTGTGTAAACACAACCCTGTTTTTCAAAAACCTTTTGTTAAAAAACCCTGTTGTTCAACAACCTTGTTCAAAACCTTTTTTAAAACAAAAAACCCTGTTGTTAAACAAAAACCCTGTTGTTCAACAACCCTGTTGTTAAACAAAACCCTGTTGTACCAAATTTTGTTTTCCAAAACCCTGTTGTTCAACCCCCCGTTGTTCAACACCCCCTGTTGTTAAACAAAACCCTGTTTTTCCCCAACCCTGTTGTTAAACAAAAACCTGTTGTTAAACAAAACCCCTGTTGTTCAAAAACAACCTGTTTTTCCACAACCCTGTTGTTCAACACAACCTTTTGGTTCAAAAACAACCTGTTGTTCAAAAAAACCGAAGGTTTTATAAACAACCGGGATAACAAAAACCCGTGTGTATAAACAACAACCGTGTTGTATCAAAAACAACCGTGTTAAAACAACAACCGTGTTGTACCCAAAACAACCGTGTTGTATCAAAAACAACCCCGTGTTGTATAAACAAAACCCGTGTTGTATCAACAACAACCGTGTTGTATCAACAACAACCGTGTTGTATCAACACAACAACCGTGTTGTATCACAACAACAACAACCGTGTTGTATCACAACAACAACAACCGTGTTGTATCAACAACCGTTGTATCAAAAGTGTTGTATCAACAACAACAACCGTGTTGTATCAACAACAGCAGTTTGTATCAACAACAACAGTGTTGTATCACAACA
The DNA here is from genome assembly GCA_009830355.1 of Cherax destructor. NCBI lineage: Eukaryota > Metazoa > Arthropoda > Malacostraca > Decapoda > Parastacidae > Cherax > Cherax destructor. The sequence goes on along the minus strand of WNWK01053666.1, from coordinate 9,780 downwards.
GTGTTGTATAAACAACAACCGTGTTGTATCAACAACAACCGTGCTGATCCATATCAGCAATCATGATGAATATTCTCACTGTCAGTATCCACCACTTCAAATATTATACCATAGTGTAATACAAGACCCCAAAATTGTAGTAAATCATAAGCCGAATTGTCAAAAATTGCAAATCATAACATTCTAGTAAACAAACCTAATTGTATAATTCTTCAATAATTTTAAGAGTGCCTGAAATAATCTGCATAACAATGGCCTTTTCATAAAGAAGTTTACACTTGTTTTATACTGTATTAAACTTTATGAAAATAAAATTGTCATTTGATTCTTCAAGTCACTTTATCCTTTGAAGGATAGTTCAGTGGCAGGTATGTGATGATATATGTGAAGCTGGTAATCACTGAGTAGTAGCTGAAACACTTCAGTAAGGTAACATACATGATGGGACTACTTACTTGTCCTGGGATTTCTGAGTGTCTGATTGTCGTCAGTACCCCGGCTGAGTGAGTTGTAGATTATGTCGTAAGTAGCCTGGCTGAGTGGTCCGGTGGGCAGCCTGGCTGGGGTGTCGGGGTAGCCTGGCTGAGTGTCAGGGGCAGCCCTGGCTGAGTGTCGTAAGGGAGCTGGCTTGAGTGTCGTAAGTAGCCTGGCTGAGTGTCGTAAAACCTGGCTGAGTGTCGTAAGTAGCCTGGCTGAGTGTCGTAAGTAGCTGGCTGAGTGTCGTAAGTAGCCCGGCTGAGTGTCGTAAGTAGCCTGGCTGAGTGTCGTAAGTAGCCTGGCTGATGTCCGTAAGTAGCCTGGCTGAGTGTCGTAAGTAGCCTGGCTGAGTGTCGTAAGTGCCTGGCTGGTGTCGTAAGTAGCCTGGCTGAGGTCGTAAGTAGCCTGGCTGGGTCGTAAGTAGCCTGGCTGTGTGTCGTAGTAGCTCGTGTGAGTATTGAGTAAGGGCTGGAGAACCTCACCACGCGTTACCACTTTATACTGACTCCACCACCGCAACCCCACTAACCACCATCAACACCGTGGCCGCCACCACCACCCCACTACCACCACCACCACTACTACCACCACTACCAAAACCCCACTAACCACCATCAACACCGTGGCCGACACCACCACTACTACCACCAATACCACTACCACCACTGCTACTACCACCATCACCACCACTGCTACTACCACCATCACCACCACCATCACCACAACCCGACTAACCACCATCAATACCGTGTCCGCCACCAAAACCACCACTCCACCACAACTACTACTACCACCACCACCACTACTACTACCACAACCATCACCACCACCACCACCACTACCGACCACAACCACTGTCACTACCACCACCACTACCACCCTACCACCACCATTAACATCACCACCACTACCACCAGCACTACCACTACCACCACCACTATTGCCACCACCACTACCACCACCACCACCAAACCACTACCACCACCACTACCACCACAACCAGTACACTACCACCACTACTACTTCCACCATCACTACCACTACCAGCACCAACACCACTACTACCCCTACCACCACCACCACCACAGCCCCACTAACCACCATCAACATCTTGGCCGCCACCATCACCACTACCATCACCACCTAAACCACCACCACCATCGCTATAACCACCACTGCACCCACCACCATCACCACCACCTCCAATACCACCATCCCTACCACTACCATCACCACTACTACCACCATCACCATCACCTCCACTACCATCATCACCACCACTACCACCATCACTACCACCACTACTACCGCCACCACTCCCAAATCACCACCACTACCACCAGCACCACCACCCATTACCACTACCACCAATGCCACCACTACCTCTATTACCACTACCACCAATGCCACCACTACCATTACCACTACCACCATCTCCACCAGTACCACCATCACCACCACCACCAATACCATCACCAATACCACCACCACCATTACCACCATCACCACCACTGCTATCTCAACCACCACTACCACCACCACCCCCACCACCCATCACTACCACCACTACTCCCGCCGGGACCACCACCACCACCTCACCACCACTACCACCACTACCATCCCTACACCACTACCCTAGACCACCACCACTTACCATTACTATAACCACCACTACCACCTCCTAAACCACTCAGGTAATCAAAGTCTGTTAACCTGGTCATAAAGGAACTTGGAGCAAAATAAACACAGCTGAAATCTTTGAATTGTATTTTCCTTCACCAAGTATAAACAGATGTATGTACACTATATACACTAGTACAGCAATAGGTAATATAAGTGCATGTCACAGTAAGCTAAGGCAACAATAGAAGCCAAAAAACAGAGACCACCGTGCTTCAACCCAGCCGACCACCGTGCTTCAACCAGCAGCAGACCACCTGCCAACCAGCAGCAGACCACCGTGCTTCAACCAGCAGCGACCACGTGCTTCAACCAGCACCAGACCACCGTGCTTCAACCAGCAGCCGACCACCGTGCTTTAACCAGCCAGACCACCGTGCTTCAACCAGCAGCCGACCACCGTGCTTCAACCAGCAGCCGACCACCGTGCTTCAACCAGCACCAGACCACCGTGCTTCAACCAGCAGCCGACCACCGTGCTTCAACCAGCACCAGACCACCATGCTTCAACCAGCACCAGACCACCGTGCTTCAACCAGCAGCCGACCACCGTGCTTCAACCAGCACAGACCACCGTGCTTCAACCAGCAGCAGACCACCGGCTCAACCAGCAGCCGACCACCGTGCTTCAACCAACAGCAGACCACCGTGCTTCAACCAGCAGCCACCACCGTGCTTCAACCAGCAGCAGACCACCGTGCTTCCCAAACCCTCACCAGACCACCATGCTTCAACCAGCACCAGACCACCGTGCTTCAACCAGCAGCAGACCACCGTGCTTCAACCATCACCAGACCACCGTGCTTCAACCAGCACCAGACCACCGTGCTTCAACCAGCAGCAGACCACCGTGCTTCAACCAACAGCAGACCACCGTGCTTTAACCATCACCAGACCACCGTGCTTCAACCAGCACCAGACCACCGTGCTTCAACCACGCAGACCACCGTGCTTCAACCATCACCAGACCACCGTGCTTCAACCAGCACCAGACCACCGTGCTTCAACCAACAGCAGACCACCGTGCTTCCAACCATCACCAGACCACCGTGCCTCACCAGCACCAGACCACCGTGCTTCAACCAACAGCAGACCACCGTGCTTTAACCATCACCAGACCACCGTGCTTCAACCAGCACCAGACCACCGTGCTTCAACCAGCACCAGACCACCCTGCTTCAACCAGCAGCAAAATCAATCTGACAAGTTTGAAAACGAGTGATACCACATCACCTTCACAATTGCCAGACCCACCATGATGGCTTTAACATAAGAACAAAGGAACATGAAAGGAGGAGCACTGCAAGGGCCTACTGGCCATACAAGGCAGGTCCAAACATCATACAAGGCATTCCATATCACCATACAAGGCGGTCCTAGGGACTGATCTGACGATGGGGCTCCTGAATCGTCAAACCCTTAACACCTGGTTCGCTGGTTGGGAGGCAGCCTAATATGAGTGTGTACATGCGCCGAATAAATGTAACGTACTCTTTGCATGTCACACCCGCATCTCAAAGTGCTCCAATGGCTGGACTAGACTTCCTCCTCCATTGGGTAGAGTGCCGTCATGGCATGTTACAATAATCAACCGCCTTTCCTCTCAACCATCCAACTCATTGATAAAGCTCAACTTTTCTCGAGACATAAAGTCCAGCTTTAAACTTAGAGTGAGACACCAAACATTAGGGCTAACGTAGATCCAAGACACCTGCGGACACGCATCAATCTGTAATGTAAAAGGTTTTGAGAAATCAAGAGACGGGGAGACTGGGTGCAGAACAAAGTAATCTCTGCTTTATTGAAGGAGTCTTGACAATCTGGGGTCCACTTAAGGGACTTTATGATTGGAAGTGAGTTTAGAGGGGCTATAACATCTGAAAAATTTTTTACAGAATCTTCTATAAATTCCTACCATACCTAGGAAACGTTGGAGGGATTTCCTGTCATGATACGGGAAAATTTTTTTAATGGCAAGAATTTTAGCAAATCTAGGGGCCACTTGCCACTACCTTCTTCATGGCCCAAAAATTAATAGTAGATTGGGCAAAGGATGATTTTGAAATTAACAGTTAAGTGGAAAGTCTCAGAGAGCCTTAAGCCTAAACATATGTTGGTCCCAAGTGTCCGACACAACTAAAATATCATCTAGGTAAGCGGCCATACCTTCAAGTCCTTTAATAGCCTGATGGATCAGTCTCGGGAATGATGCCGGCGAGTTTTTTATTCCGAAGAGGGTCACTGTATACTGATAATGACCTCCTGGAATTACAAAGACAAAAATTTTCCCTTCGCCTTATCTATTAAAGGTACCTGATAGTAACCTTTAAGTAGATCGAGTTTGGACACAAAAGTAGCCTTACCCACGTAGTCGATTACGTCATCCAGACGTGGCAGAGGATAAGCATCTGCAACTGTGACCCCATTCACTTTACTGTAGTCTGTACACATTCAAAAACCTCAATCAGCTTTCTTAACAAGGATGCACGGTAAGCCACGGACTAGATGATTCTCCACTAACCCATGCTCTAACAGAAATTCTACATCCTGCTGAAGTAGCTTTTATTTTCAGGTTAGCTCTGTGGGGGAGAATTTAATAGGTTTAGAGTTTCCAACTTCTACATCAGATATCCTAATGTACATTTTTTTCAGAAAATCCGAAAAGATATCAGGGTAAAATTGTAGGAGGGCAGTTAAACTTGTTTCTTGATTCTTAGACAGCCTGACCATTAAAGAGCTAGGGTCCTTGAGGAGGACAGAATTGGGAAGCTTTACTTGAATTTCAGGAATAGAGTGCAAAGAGTCAGGTTCGTCTACAGAGGCAAAGGACAAAGTCATTACTGGGACTTTAGCTGGTGAATTAAATGCTTTAATTTGATTAATGTGGTAGGTTTTACTTTTTGAGGTCTTGTCAAGGGGAAAATACCACATAATTTACATCAGATAATTTACTTACAATTTGCATGGGTCCCGTAAATCTAGCTTTCAAGGTGTGGCCAGGTATAGGCTCCTGTACCAACACCTTGTCTCCTGGATGGAAGGAGCGAACTGATGAACATCTGTCATACCTCTGTTTCATCGTATTTTGAGCTACCTTTTAAATTAGCCATAGCCAACTGACGTGCTACCTGCAACCTTGAAGAAGGGTTGTAGAGGGTTGTGGAGGCGTCTTCTCCCATCCATCCTTCCTTGAGCACCGTAGAGGACCTCGTACATTGTGACCAAAGATCAGCTCAAACGGACTGTACCCTGTAGACTCTTGCACAGTTTCTCTCATTGCGAACAACAACAGAGGAAGTGATTCATCCCAGTCTGTAGGAAAATGCATGCAGAATGTTCTCATCATTGTTTTTAATGTCTGATGGAATCTTTCCAAGGCGCCTTGGGACTGAGGATGATAGGCAGTGGATAGGTTGTGAATTATTCCCAGCCTAGTTAATGCTTCCTAAAAGCTTTGGCAGTAAAATTGGTACCTTGGTCACTCTGGATAGATTAGGGAAAGCCAAAACAGGAAATAAACTTAGTTAAAGCCTTAAGAATTGCTTTAGTATTGATACTGCGCATTGGAATTGTCTCTGGATATCTAGTCACTTTGTCCATAATAGTGAATAAATACTGGTTTCCAGACTTAGACTTAGGTAATGGACCTACACAATTTATGATTAATTCAGAAAACGGTTCTCCATCTGGGGATAGGATGGAGAAGTGCAGGTTTAATAGGGTGTCCAGGTTTCCCCACCTGCTGACATTCTAGACAACATCGAATATGATTCTTTACATCTTGCCTTAACTTTGGCCAAAAGAATTCTTTTAATATTCTATACATAGTTTTGAATTCCCAAATGGCCTCCTAATGAAGAGTTATGGGTTATATTTAGTATTGGGATCTAATTTTTGGGGAACTACTAATCTAGCTGTTTGTGGTCTTCCCTACCTCCTTATCAGTTTCAGTGCAGATTAAGTTGATTTAAATTTCATATTTGACTGGGTGATCTGGGGAGTTACCATAGCTATCTTAAAAGCGAAATTCAATGAAGGGTCTTTTTTCTGTTCCTCCCGAAAGGACAATCCCTTGGGTATGGAAACAGAGACATCTGGCAATCCTGCAATTCTGGAAAGAAGGTTTGATCTGGGTCTGTTCACTAAATTTACGAGGCCCTGGCCAGTTTTCCTCGTAAAACAAATTGGCTAGTCTGTTAACCTGGTCATAAAAAGGGGAAATTGGAGCAAAATAAACACAGCTGAAATCTTTGAATTGTATTTTCCTTCACCAAGTATAAACAGATGTATGTACACTATATACACTATGTACAGCAATAGGTAATATAAGGGCACGTTAAGCCAAGGCAACAATAGAAGCCAAAAAACAGAGACTACCATGCTTCAACCAGCAGCAGAATGAATCTGACAAGGGTGAAAACGTAGTGATACCACATCATCTTCACAATTACCTTCACCATCACTACGACCAACATTACTACCACCACTACCAACACCACTACACACTACCACTATTACTGCCACCACTACTACCAATACCACCATCATCACCACCACCACTACCACACCACACCCTCCACTACCACCACCACCATCTTCACAGAATACAATTGATGTGAGAATTCTGTGAGTTTCTGTAATAGGGAAACCTAAAGTTGGTAATAATGACATAAATCTACGAAAACAAAACTTCACTTCAAACGTAAACAAAATGCAATGCAATTAGTGACTTTCTTCTGTGCCTACTATTTTATTAATGTACCTTCCCATGTATCTTCATTTTTTGTAAGACTCATGAAATAAAACACAATCATTATCAAATACATAGCCAGGTTTCTTTGGGGGGGCAATTTTTTGTACCCCAGGCGTCGCATTAATCTCCTTTCAGAGTCATTTAAGGCTTTTCAACCTTGGAAACCAACACCCGCCAAGGGTGCCAACATTAGAACTGGGAGAAAAATTTTTTTTTTTCCCCCACTCACCAGTTTTATTGTTTTTCTTGAGTTATTCTTGAGGGCAGTGAGACACAGGAAACTTTCATTTAAAAAACTTTGGGGAAAAAAAAAAAAAAAAGACGTTTATTATAACTGTTTTTTTTTTTTGTAATTGCTAATATACCAAATATTTTTTTTTTTCTGAAAATTGGGGATTTATAAACTTTATTTCACAAAATACAATTTTCAATTGATTTAAGAATAGTTGACGTTACCATGTACTTTATTGAAAGCCCCTGGTTATGCCCCCTAGGGGTGTATCAGATAAAATTTGTAATGGATGTGTATACGAGTCTTACTATTTTTTTAAAACAAGCGGATGCGGGTGTAAGAAATTGTGCAGATGTTCCCGGATGTTGATGGGGGAAAGAGATTGTGGGATGTTCCGGGATTTGGATGCAGATGTATATACGGATATATGTTTGTGTGAAATACGGATGCGGATGCGGATACGGATGTAAGAAATTGTGCAGATGTTCCAGATGCGGATGCGGATGCAAATATCCGATACATCACTAATGCACACTGTTGTCTCTTAATAAAATACTTTCAGTATAGACACTTTTCAACGTCGCATAGTATGACTTTAACCTTTGCATCCGTTTGTCTGGGCCAAGTTACAAGCAATTCAAATGGTTTCGGAAAAATTTGTTATGTTCAGAAGTGATACAAAGGCAGAAGCATCATGACCTTATCTCCGCTAGACAGCAAACAATCTTTCTTATCATTACGCTACTTACAAAAGGTCATGCATAGTCTTGATATGTTTGAGGAGACTTATCACTGGGATTAACAAATTAAACACTAGTTTGATTAGTTATCCGAAGGGGGAACTTAAATGGTTTCCTGAATATCTTTTACCCTTTTTTTTTTCCTCCAATTTTTCGTCTTCGTTTCGCTCATAATTGAGAAGGCCCTCCGATCGGCTTCAGACTTTCAAAGTGCCTTCTGCACTTAATATTACTTTTTTTTGCCTATGAGAAAAATGTAGGAACTTATATTATATATAAATTTTCTTTGATTTTGTCCCCCGACAATTTTATTAATAAACATCTCAATTTTTATTTCGTTAGTATCCTGTCAGTTGCAACCCAAAGCAATATTAAAACTTATTGTAATTTTAAAGGATAATGAACCAAAATACTGACTACTTTTTAAAAAAACCCAGAAACAAGTTGAATGCTGGAGAGGGAGACCTTCTAGTATTCACTGGAGATGTCTATAATTTATAGATAAGACCCTTTTTTAACAGTTCGCCCCCACATTCCACCCCAGCCCTGGTTGTGTGCGGGTGTTAGGGGGACCTCGGGCCCAAGTCGAAATCTTTATTTACCCTCAATGGCGGACGGGTACAGGAGGAGGGTCAACACGATCAGGATTGAAGTTCTCCAGGAGGGGTTTCCCGTTAATGCTGAAGGTCCTGCCAGCGATTCTGCGTGACGGCTGGGTGTTGACATTCTGAATTGTAGGGGATAATGAATGAAAGGTAGGATTTTTGTGAAATTTGCATGCTCAGCAGCTTATCACAGGATTGTGGATAAGTTCCAGGATAAACGGCTGACGGTCATAACAGGCCTTGAGGAGGTAGGGATGTGTCACCCACCTACAAGTGGATAAAGGAAGAATGTCCTGCTCGGGGGAGAAAGTGAGGACGGCGAATGCAAAATATGGTATAGTACATGCCGTAACTGTGGCCAGGGGGGTAATGGCCCTATGCTGGGGAAGCCCGGCTTTTTTGTGGTCACAACACTTCGGCTGATTGTGTTGGGAAGCAGAACGAGAGGCCAGGTGATGAGGTCGGAGAACGGGCAGAGGAAGCATCAGCCATACAGATGGAAGAAATGAGTGGACGATGGACAGGGGGGCAGGGGGCCAGTTGTGGAGTGGAGGTGGAACGGGCGAAGGAGGCAGAAGGTGAGGAGTTGGTGCCATCGGTTTCATCACAGGTGCATATTTCGGCATTGGATGGTGGAGCAGGGATTGCCAGGGGAAAAGGTGAGATTTTTAGAGATCTAAAGAGTTCATACAGGGTGAGCCCCTGTCAATGGATGAAGGACAGACTTGGTGCGGGGGTCCTATGGGATTTTCATGGGGCCATAAAAAGGTAAATGAGGTCAGGGGAAATGGCTAATGTATCTTGGGGGTAGCTGAAGTCCATAGGGGAAAAGGAAATGGACTTAATTGAGGAGAAGGGATGCTAGGAAAAGGCCAGGAGAGGAATCTACGAAGGAATTGTTTTATGCTGGCCAAAGATCAGGGAAAAAAGGGGGACTTATGTGGTACAGGGGAAAAAGGGGCAAAACGAAGGGTTATGGGGGGGAGAAGGGGGAGGGATGGTGAGGACACACAAAATTAGACAAGAGAGTACTGAAGAAAGGAAAACCCCAGCCTTACATTTTAGGTGTGAAACTATAAATGTTAAGGTCTTAGAACGAGGTTAAACTTAAATGGGGGGAAATAACATTGCAGGTGGAAGGTAGATGTTGCTTATTCAAGAGCATAATTATAGGAAGGGGACTGAACTTAAGGTTAAAGGGTATAGGATTTTTGCTTTGGGTGACGGGCTTTAAGGGGGGGTTTGGTTTGGATACGTGAGACAAGTCCATTCACTTTAGAGTCATGGGGGGAT
>WNWK01053665.1:0-11807 GCA_009830355.1 Cherax destructor | reverse complement strand
CTATCATCCCCCTGACCATCCCCCCCGCAAATCCTCCCCCCTCCCCATCCCCCCAAAATATCCCCCCCCTGCCATCCCCCACCTACCCCTCCCCCCTGCCATCCCCCCCAACTTCCCCCTCCTGCCTCCCCCCAACCTTTTTTTCCTCCCTGCCATCTCCCAAAACTATCCCCCCCTCCCCCAAATCGGGAATAATCCCCACAATTTCCACTTGTTTAAATTTTTTTTACATACCCACGAATTAAGTTTTCTTTTTAATACCCACAACATCTCACATATTTTTACATTTCACGAATATATCGGTAAATACATCAAAAGATCTTTTTTTCATTAAAAATTTACGCAAAAGTCCGCATTATTTCAGTAAAATTTACGCAAAATCCTCATTTCATTAAAATTTACACAAAATCCACATTATTTCATTAAAATTCACACACAAAAAAAACCCACTTTCTCGAGACTTAATAAATATAACAGTTCGACAATACGACACACATACATCCATCTGACTCACTCGTTGAGTTTTTGACAGAAACTGACTTACTACACAAACTCTGAAGATTATACCTCTAGCACCTCCCTCAGTCCCTTCTACCTCGATCTCTTGCTACCCTCTATCCCTGCACTATCCACTACCCTGCTGCACTCCATACCCTACTAATCATCCATCTCCCGCTTACAACCTATTCCCCCTGCATCCTTTCCTGCCCTGCCGCGCTGTATAACCCTTGTGGTTTAGCGCTTCTTTTGATTATAATAATAATAGAGGGCAGCACCGGAGTGCCGCGTAATTTGAAAGGGACTAAGTATAGGCTGCTTACAACCGGGGTACAAATTAGCCGATCTGTGGACCAGTATGCTTTTATATTATGCTTATAGACATGAGGCATAAGCATAATTGTTGCAAAAAACAAATGCATTTCAGCCACAGTTGTCTCTTTCCACCGGTGTAGTCTTGACTGTGGTGATATGAGCGTATTTGCCATGGTGTACTCAAAATACTTGTTACTTTCCCTGACAATAATTTCCATCAAGGGCTGGTCAAAGAATAGTTCAAAGAATTCCAGTTCATTTGCATTGTTTCCAATGGAACAAGTTCGTAGGATTCCACTTTGAGAGTCGTCAAGCTGATGGGGATTGGGAACAAAATTGGGATTTTGCTGTCAATCCCAGATGAGGTTTGCTGGTGGATACTGGACATTATAAGCTGGTTGTGGTTGTAATTGTGGTTGTGGTGTGGTAGTGGATGACGCTCCGCTTTGTCCTGGTTCTGATGAGTCAGTGGCGTGGGTCCCAGCGTGGGCTGGTGCGTCATGCGTGGCCCTGGCACTACTACTACCACCACCACTATCACCACCACCTACTGATGCCTGTGATCTATCCATACCAAGTGTAGCCACATCATCCTCACTTTCACTGTCTATTCCTGGTGTAGGACCACGTGATGTACTCCGGGATGTACTCCTGGATGTACTCTGTCCCCTTTGAACTGCATAGGGAACACTACCCGAGCGCATGCTGCGGCGTATATACTGACGCTTCACTGGAGAATATGATTCATCACTATCACTACTCGAATGGTCATCAAGAGCAATAAAATCAATGTCCACGTCACTATCATCACCATTACTCAAGTCTAAGCCCTGGCCATGCGAAAATATTAGTTTTCTCTTGCGCCTAGGTACCATTGAACGTGACTGAGAGGCGCCGCCACCAGCTGAAGTAGAAGGTGGGGATCATCAGGATTTTCCACACTATTTTCGATATCCTGACTTTCTTTCGGTCACAACTCGATCAAAACCATAGAATTCCTCTTCCTTTCCACTTCCATCAGAGTCAGAACTATCAGTTAGGAAGAAGAGAGTCCCAATTCGCCTCGGAGTGAGAACTGCCTTGCCGCGAGGCATGGTGAACAAAGCTTACTGAGGTGGCGTTCCCACAATACCATGCGGGCGCCTAGATTTTTTGTTTACGGCGCACTCACCACGCAGACCCATTCTCTTAGATGTAGGCCTATCAGCCTTCTCACGCTAAATTTGAGGCCACTAGAATTTAGGCGTAGTACTACGGTTTGGACCCAGAACTCAAAGCCGTAAAACTACGGCACGGACCCTGAAAGAGTTAAGACTTGTATATTTTTGTATATATATTTCTCTGAATATATCCCCTATTTTTGTAATAGTGGTTTAACCCTCTCAGGGTCCAAACCGTGGTTCTACGTCATGAGCTCAGCTCACTCAGGTAAGCTTTGAGCGGTACATTTGGGCCTAGATATGAGAGAATACATCTATGTGGTAAGTGTGCGCCACATAAAACAAATCCTGCAGCACACAGTGCATAATGATAGAAAAAAAACTGAAACCCATAATTTTCGATTAAAACAGCGACTTTGCAGTGTTGTTTCGTATATTTTTTATAGTTGTATTTGCGATTTCTTGGTCTCATTTGGTAGAATGGAAGATATATTACAGATATAAAGATGATTTTGATTGGTTTTAGTATTGGAAATGGCATGAAACTGAGCTCAAAGTAGCGGAAATTTTAAATTTTTGCCGATAATCAGGAGTAAACAAATGACCTCACGCGTCTAATACGCACCAGCTGGTAGGTCTAATATACGTTCACAAATGTGGTGATATTATTTGTATAATTATTACAATATTGCATAACATTAAATCTTCCATTTTTTTGTTTGAATAAAAATTCATTATGTGAATAAAAAATCAAAATGGAATTCATTTGTAAAGACTGAAAAAGTAACTAATGAACAGAGGAAATGTTAGTTTAGTGCCAGGAATGCCTGCATTGTTTGTTTTGCACCCTATTTTGAAATTGGAATATTTTGAACTTTGAGTTAAATTGGCTAAATTGCCAATTTCCAATCACTTTATTTTGTAGTTGAATCTGTTGACTAGGTGATTTCTTGTTCTCAATCGATGGAATAGAAGTAATACTAGTGAAATAGCTAAGAATTTGGTCGACTGGAATAGTGTAATTGGCCTGAAATGGGAGTCAAAGTCGGCCAAATCGCCAATGCGTAAATATCACTGACACATCAAAATTTGCGAGAGCATAATTTCATCAGTTTTCAATCAAATTTCGTACTTTTTGTTTTATTACCTTCAGAAAAAGATTCTCTACCATTTCATAAGAAGGAATAAGAAATTTTTTTTTTGGAAAATTCTTGGACACTGGCGCACCCCTTCCAAAAATGGCCTTGGACCCTGAAAGGGTTAAATAACCTATTGAGAGGACTGGTGAAAGATTTCAGAGACAGCAGCTAATCATGAATGTAAGTATTACCCTAGACTATAAGGCTTTTAAGTAAACTACCCCCACACTTGCTCCCATCCTATTCCTCATCCTCATATCAGACATTGACAGGGATATAAGCCACAGTGCTGTGTCTTCCTTTGCAGATGACACCCGAATCTGTATGACAGTGTCCACCGTTGAAGACACTGCAAGACTCCAAGCAGACATAAACCAAATCTTTAAATGGGCTGCAGAAAACAATATGAAGTTCAATGATGAGAAATTTCAATTACTCAGATACGGTAAACGTGAAGAAAATAAAATCTCATCGGAGTACAAAACTAATTCCAACCACAATAGAGCGAAAACTAATGTCAAAGACCTGGGAGTGATCATGTCAGAGGATCTCACCTTCAAGGACCATAACAATGTAGCAATTGCATCTGCTCGAAAATGACAGGATGGATAATGAGAACCTTCAAAACCAGGGATGCCAAGCCCATGTTGACACTTTATAGATCGCTTGTTCTATCTAGGCTGGAATATTGTGACACAACTGCTTCAGCGGTGAATTCTGACCTTGAAAATGTGCAGAGAACCTTCACCGCACGCATAAGTGCGATAAACCACCTCAACTACTGGGAACGCTTGAAGTTCCTAAACCTGTACTCTCTAGAACGCAGGCGGGAGAGATACATTATTATATACACATGGAAAATTCTCGAGGGCTTAGTACCAAACTTGCACACAAAAATCACTCCGTACGAAAGCAAAAGACTCGGCAGGCGATGTAACATCCCCCCAATGAAGAGCAGGGGTGCCACTAGCACGTTGAGGGACAACACAATAAGTGTGAGGGGCCCAAGATTGTTCAACTGCCTCCCAGCATACATCAGGGGGATTACCAACAAGCCCCTGGCTATCTTCAAGCAGGCACTGGACAGGCACCTCAAGTCGGTACCTGATCAGCCGGGCTGTGATTCGTACGTTGGACTGCGTGCGGCCAGCAGTAACAGCCTGGTTGATCAGGCTCTGGTCCAACAGGAGGCCTGGTCACAGACCGGGCCGCGGGGGCGTTGACCCCTGGAATTCTCTCCAGGTAGACTCCAGGTAGACACTAGAACATATAGTGAGAACCATTCCATCAAAGTAAAATATCATAACACACTCGTATGCAACACAATAATCGCACAAACATTGGTATCATTGTGTTGTTTGCAAAGCTTGTTTGCACAAACCAACAGTGCAAAAAATTGTTTTATTACTATTGTTCTATGATATATGTGCGCATGTATGGTCGCTGGACACTTTCATGGAACTGCTGTTGGCTTCTGGAAGCTTTTTTTTTTTTTTTTTTTAGGGGGGGTACACACACACACACGCACCCCCCCCCCCGAAGGCATGGTGGCTAGCGCTCTTGCTTCACGCACGGAGGGCCCGGGTTCACTTCCCGGCGGGGCCGAAACATTTTGAAGTGTTTCGTTACACACACATATATACAACAGGCCTAGTGTCTAATCGACATGTGCCTAGGACAAAATGGTAACTAACAGGACATACACACATTTTTATACACAATATAACCAAGAATTGCATTGGAACACTTCCAATCAACATTGGAACACTTCCAATCAACATTGGAACTCTTCCAATCAACATTGGAACACTTCCAATCAACATTGGAACACCTCCAAAATAAAATTTTAAAAACTCCCAAATTACATTCTCAATCACATTTACACACATTTCTTTAACTGAAATTACATCTCACCCACCAAACTACACACAATTATAGGGATAAGAGGTGCAGGTGGAGGTGTGTGCGCAGGCTTACTCATCACCTGACAGACGTGGCAACGTCGCACATGATCAGCAACATTGTCCCTCATTTTCGGCCAAGTGAAATGTTTTGCCAGTTTACCTAGTGTCTTCCTGACACCCAAATGTCCTCCTATGGGACTATTGTGAGCAAAATCAAGAGCTTACTCACGAAATGTAGCTGGTAAAAACAACAAGATGCTTGACTGAGGTGGAAAGACTATCAGCTGATATCTCACTTGTAATTTTCTCCATCAGTACACCATTACTATAATAGTAACAATTATCGAGATCCTTTGCTTCACTCTCAGTAACTGCTATATCTCTCAGTCTTTCCAAAGACTGATCAACAAACTGATCCTTGATTAAATCGTCGTGAGTTAGAATCTTAACATCAGTTGTGTCCAGACTAGGCTGATGGATGGGGGGGTCAGTGCTAGTGATCCTGGGCGCAGAGAATCACTGAACAACATATTCAAGCCCAAATCATTATCATCATATAACTCAACAGGAGACAAGGATGGTTGTTGCTGTATCTTTGACATAGCACGAGTTATTGCACTGAGAGGAAATAAAACAGGCTTCTCTCTACAAGCTTCAATGGCATAATTATTATCAGTGGTATAGGAAATGCACCACTTGAAATACCTACTGTAATATAACCAGTATAATAGCTTGTTTCAATATAAACTTTGTGAAGAGGTACTTTAATAACAGCCCCTCCATAGGCTTCTAACAATACATCTATATTAGTGTAAGTATCATTAGTTAAAGGCAGTACATCTTCTCTTAACAAGGTAAGATAGCTCTGATTCGTCAAGTCCTACTTTGCCTCTCGACAAGTAAGAACTCATTGCTGAACGAATCTTTTCATCAGATACACAGTTTGACGCTTGTCCCAGTGTAGTAATATTATAAGTTCTAGGAGAACTAGTAATAGGCAGAATAAGGTGGATACTGGAAAGCCAGTGGCACTAGATGACAAGGACAGTAATAGGTATTGTGGAAAAACAGAAATGAGCAGGAAGGGTAAAGAGAAAGGAGGGTCTTTAAATGTATATTACACCAATTGTCGTAGTGCTAGGAATAAGATGGACGAGTTGAGATTACTTGCTAGTGCGGGTAATATTGATGTTTTTGCAATAACCGAGACGTGGTTTAATATGAAAAATCGGGACATGCCTACTGAATGTCACATCCAGGGTTTTAAATTGTTCCAAGTAGACAGAAGTATCGGGAAGGAGGGTGGGGTGGCACTCTATGTCCGTGATCATTTAAATTGTTGCATAAAAACGGGCATAAAGTCTGAAATAATACATACAGAGTCTGTCTGGATAGAATTTTCAGAGGGGTGTGAAAAATTTATTTTAGGCGTGATATATCGTCCTCCAAACTTAGATAGGGAACAAGGGAGACTACTCTTGGAGGAAATTGTTAAGGCCACAAGGCATGATAACGTAGTAATTCTAGGGGACTTAAACTTTAGTCAGATTGATTGGAATTTCTTGACAGGGAATTTAGAATCTAACGACTTTTTAGAATTTGTTCAGGATTGTTTTTTGAAGCAGTTTGTGACAGAACCTACAAGGGGAAATAACCTACTTGACTTGGTTCTGGCAAACAAGGAATCCCTTGTTAATAATTTAGAAATTACAGAGGAACTCTGCACAAGCGACCACAAGTCAATTACCTTTAACATTGAATGGATGTATGATAGTAGGGCTAATTCAGTAACAGTCCCAGACTTTCGCTTAGCAGATTATAATGGGCTTAGAGAACACTTATCAACTGTGGACTGGGGTAACGCAGAGAGCTATCAATATGACAGTTTTCTTAACACTATGTAGGCTGCCCAAAGAACATTTATCCCGTATAAAGAAATTAGATCAAGTAGAAATGACCCAAAATGGATGAATAATAGGCTCAAATATCTTTTAGGGCAGAAGAAAGGATTTTATAGGCGCATAAATAGAGGTGAGGTCATCTTATAAATCAGTATACTGACATTAAGAGGGAAGTTAAAAAGGGTATAAGAAAAGCTAAATGGGACTATGAAATTAAAGTTGTTAGGGATTCAAAAACTAACCCAAAAAGTTTTTTCCTGGTTTATAGAACAAAAGTTACGGATAAGATAGGTCCCCTTAAAAATAACTCTGGGCATCTTACTGACAAGGATAATGATATGTGCTCTATTTTTAATAATTATTTTCTCTCGGTTTTCACATAGGAAGACACTAATAATATCCCAGTAATTAATTTTTTTAGAGTCCCTGAAGAAGATAAATTATGCAATATCACAGTCACTAGCGAAATGGTTATGAAACAATTAGACAGTCTGAAACAAAATAAATCGCCGGGTCCTGATGAGCTTTTAGCAAGGGTTCTTAAGGAATGCAAAATGGAACTCTGTCAACCAATATCTAACATTTTTAATTTATCTCTTCAAACAGGTGTAGTGTCTGATATGTGGAAGATAGCTAATGTAATTCCTATTTTTAAAGCAGGGGACAAGTCACTACCGTCAAATTACTGCCCAATAAGCCTGACCTCAATTGTAGGCAAATTACTAGAGTCAATTATAGCTGATATTATTAGAAGCCATTTAGATAACCATAATTTGATTAATAATACTCAGCATGGATTCACGAGGGGCCGTTCCTGCCTATCTAATTTATTAACCTTCTTTAGTAAAGCTTTTGAGGCAGTTGATCACGATAAAGAATTCGATATTGTTTATTTAGATTTTAGTAAGGCTTTTGACAGAGTACCACACCAGAGACTGTTAAAGAAAGTGGCAGCTCATGGCATTGGAGGAAAAGTGCTGTCATGGATCGAGTCATGGCTCACCAATAGGAAGCAGAGAGTGTGCATAAATGGGATTAAATCCGAGTGGGGATCTGTAACAAGTGGTGTTCCACAGGGATCAGTCTTAGGTCCGTTGTTGTTTATAATATATATCAATGACCTTGATGAGGGAATTACTAATGATATGAGCAAATTCGCCGATGACACGATGATAGGTAGGATAATTTATTCAAACGTAGATGTCAGGGAACTTCAGGAGGATTTAGACAGACTCAATTCCTGGTTAGAAAAGTGGCAGATGCAGTTCAATGTAGATAAATGCAAGGTTCTGAAGCTCGGGAGTGTCCATAACCCAAGCACTTATAAGTTAAATAACGTAGAACTTAGCCATACAGATTGCGAAAAGGACTTGGGGGTTATGGTAAGCAGCAACCTTAAACCAAGACAGCAATGCCTAAGCGTACGTAATAAGGCAAACAGATTACTGGGATTTATATCAAGAAGTGTAAGCAACAGAAGTCCAGAGGTTATATTACAGCTTTATACATCGTTAGTAAGGCCTCACCTAGATTACGCAGCTCAGTTCTGGTCTCCATATTACAGAATGGATATAAATTCGTTAGAAAACATTCAGCGTAGAATGACTAAATTAATACATAGCATTAGAAATCTTCCGTATGAAGAAAGATTGAAGACCCTTAAATTACATTCACTTGTAAGACGAAGAATGAGGGGAGACATGATCGAGGTATACAAGTGGAAAATGGGTATTAACAAAGGGGATATAAATAAGGTCTTGAGAATATCTCTCAAGAGAGAACCCGCAATAATGGATTCAAATTAGATAAGTTTAGATTTAGAAAGGATATAGGAAAGTATTGGTTTATAAATAGGGTAGTTGATGAGTGGAACAGTCTGCCTAGTAGGGTTATTGAAGCTAGGACCTTGGGTAGTTTCAAATTTAGGTTGGATAAATTCATGAGTGAGAGGGGTTGGATTTGAGTGGGAATTTCACATGAGTAAACAGAATTATCAAAGCTTATTTCTTGGGTAGCATTTAAGATTGGGTTGAACAAATATCTTGTTAGTGGGATGGAATGTGAAGGACATGCCTAGTATGGGCCAACAGGCCTGCTGCAGTGTTCCTCCGTTCTTATGTTCTGAGTAACATTCTCCAAAACTGTAGGATCAGAAATATTACTAGGATATTGGTGCCCTTGTTGCACCGAAGAGGATACGACTTGTGTGGGGGCGCCAGCCGCACGATCGTCTCTCATATCTCTTTCTAATTTGTAGCAATACTCTCTAGTATGACCTTTCCTAAGACAGTAGGTACATTTAACTTTCTTCTTCTCAGTATTAGACTTCTTTCTAACTGCAGAGACAGATTCAGGGATGTCAGATTTCCTGGTGAAGATACGAGAAGTTACAGTAGCAGGAGTGTTAGGCCGGCACTTATCAGCTGATTTGGTTTGCCAACTCCTAAGACACTTTTTAGTTACCTTGTTTCTCTGTGATTTAGTACGTACAAGTTTGTGAGAAATTCCGTACTTGTCAGCAAATGCTGCAGTCACTAGAATATCCGAGGCAGTGTGATCGATCAGATATTCTTGTACATCAACAGACATACAGTTGTTGAATTCTTCGTGCAGCAGCAACTGTACGAGGCTGTTATAAGTTTTGCAATTCGAGGCCCTACACCACCTCTCAAATGCAAGCTTTTTCTCACGGGCAAACTCGAGGCATGTTTGACCTTGTCGTCATTGTAACGTATGAAATGCACATTGATATCTTACAGGTAACAAATTATATGTTTTGAGAATGGTTTCCTTGACAGTGTCATAGTTAATGTATTTGGCAAATAGCAAAGCAGCAGTACATGTTTGAGCTCTGCCAGTCAAAGCTGTGTGCAACAATGTAGCCCAATGCTTACGTGGCCAATTCATAGCACGTGCCTGGTTCTCAAACACATCAAAGTACATGTCTAAGTCACTCTCAAAGAACTTAGGAACCATCGAGGCAGCTTTCTGCACATTAAATGTATCTTCTGTTGTAATATTAGGTTTATCAGATCTATTAATCTGTTGTCTCTCGAAACGAACAGTCTCTCTATGGAACTCTTCCTCGTTCAATTTCCTCTGTGCCTCAATTTGTGCAATCTGCAACAATATTAGGCATTCCATCCTCTCGAACTGTTCCTGAGAGATTTTTTTTTATATATTTTATTGAAAAAAACAACATACAAAACACATGACAAGACAGAAACAGCATACAGATTAATAAACTTAAATTACAAGCACTAAAAATTTCTTTTGCTTGGCAATGCAACAACAAATGTCAACATATTACCTACTTAAGAAAACATACAAAGCAAAAATACAATGCACTAACCCAGAAAAACATATCAGCCAATGCTTAACATCCATGAACAGGAAAAATATAACGAACCAGATGTACATAACCCTGAAAGCATAATTCACAAACAGCCACTAAAAGACATGTGACAATATGACAAAAGATACAAAATATAGTCCTCACCCGAGGGCTTAGTATTTACACGTCTGTATTGTAGACAGCGACCCAAGGAAACTTTATTATATTACAAATTTATAAGACAATATAAAACACAACAAGTGAAGCAACATAATAATAAATGCCAACAGCGCCGTCCCCTACAAATCTACACACACTGTTGACCATTAACATCGATAATTAAGTTACACAGTAAGCAAAAACATACCAATTCACAAAAAAATTAATAGCACAATACTTGTACACACATCTCCAAAACAAAAAACTTTTTTATACAAGACAAAAACACAGGTAAAGGAAAGAAAACATTCCCAAGGATGTAGTTTAAATTATGTAAGGATAGAGCATCCTGCACAATATGCAAGATAATATTTACACAAACACAACCTAACAAAGGTAGACAGTTTACAACACAAAACCTAACCACAACTGCCTTCCACAAAAGTAAGGCACAATTTGTAAAACATGAGAAACCCATCTCAGGAAACCTTAAGTTAAGTTACATACATCCTAATGGCAAACGGTTCATACCCAAGTGATTGAAAAAATAAAGGGAACTTACTACACCTATAACTATACATCACCAGTCCAGTAGGTTATGAAGAAAAGCCACTATGGTTACCCCTGACACCTTTGCTCCATAGGGGTTCCCTCCCACCCCGTCTCCCGTCATACCATACACATCGTGCATTCCTCAGTCATGTGTCAAATTCCCGCTGAGTCCACCGTCACCCACCCACCCTCCCTTTCATTCATACGCCTTTCCCCACCATGTATACCCCCCTCCCTGTCACTGGTCAGTCCTTTTAAACCCTCCCTCACAGCTCTAGTAAAGTACCCACCACCAACTCTCTATAACTCACAGAAAAAGCTGAATCCCACCGCCGACCATAAAGATCCCTATTTCTACATTTTGTCCTATAAAACGCCGAGCTGTATAACCCTTGTGGTTTAGCGCTTCTTTTGATAATAATAATAATAATGTCCTATAAAACACAGCAGCCAAAGCCTTGACTCTACACTCCCCCGACACCCCCCTCATTCCCCATGACACATACAAGTAGTCTGCCACTAGGTACAAGACCGCCCGTCTCACCTCCCCTCCCACCCCTCCCACATCAAAGCTTAAGGCCCGCAAGGTTGAAAGCCCTCTCCCCACCCTGCATAACACCTTCCCAAACCATTCACGCACTACCCTCAATAAAGGACAAAAATATACAGTGTTGATACTGTGTATCAACACAGTATCCTCCTCCCCACATCTATCACACAGCACTCCCTCCACTATCCCATACGGAACAAAATTGCCTTCGATGCTACGATCCCCATTAAAACCTATACACAAATTCACGTACTCTGGGTTTAAGCTACAACTTTCTTAATCCCTTCCATATACC
>WNWK01053664.1:0-11808 GCA_009830355.1 Cherax destructor | reverse complement strand
GCAACCTCAAACCAAGTCAGCAATGCCTAACGTAAGAAATAAAGCAAATAGATTACTGGGATTTATATCAAGTGTAAGCAACAGAAGTCCAGCGGTTATATTACAGCTTTATACTTCATTAGTAAGAACATAAGAACATAAGAACATAAGAAAGGAGGAACACTGCAGCAGGCCTGTTGGCCCATACTAGGCAGGTCCTTCACAATCCGTCCCACTAACAGAATATTTGCTCAACCCAATTTTCAATGCTACCCAAGAAATAAGCTTTGACAATTCTACCCACTCATGCGCGAGTCCCACTCAAATCCAACCCCTCTCACTCATGAATTTATCCAACCTAAATTTGAAACTACCCAAGGACCTAGCTTCAATAACCCTACTAGGCAGACTGTTCCACTCATCAACTACCCTATTTCCAAACCAATACTTTCCTATATCCTTTCTAAATCTAAACTTATCTAACTTGAATCCATTATTGCGGGTTCTCTCTTGGAGAGATATCCTCAAGACCTTATTTATATCCCCTTTGTTAATACCCATTTTCCACTTGTATACCTCGATCATGTCTCCCCTCATTCTACGTGAATGTAATTTTAGGGTCTCCAATCTTTCTTCGTAAGGAAGATTT
Source organism: Cherax destructor (assembly GCA_009830355.1). NCBI lineage: Eukaryota > Metazoa > Arthropoda > Malacostraca > Decapoda > Parastacidae > Cherax > Cherax destructor. Next base: position 11,180 of record WNWK01053664.1, on the reverse strand, counting down.
CTAATGCTATGTATTGGATTTCTAATGCTATGTATGTAAGGCCTCACCTAGATTACTCAGCTCAGTTCTGGTCTCCATTTTACAGAATAAGAACATAAGAACATAAGAAAGAAGGAACACTGCAGTAGGCCTGTTGGCCCATACTAGGCAGGTCCTTCACAATCCATCCCACTAACAGAACATTTGCTGAATCCAATTTTCAATGCTACCCAAGAAATAAGCTTTGATAATTCCCTTCACTCATTTGCGAGCCCCACTCAAATCCAACCCCTCTCACTCATGAATTTATCCAACCTAAATTTGAAACTACCCAAGGTCCTAGCTTCAATAACCCTACTAGGCAGACTGTTCCACTCATCATAAAAACATAAGAAAGGTGGAACACTGCAGCAGGCCTGTTGGCCCATACTAGGCAGGTCCTTCACATTCCATCCCACTAACAGAATATTTGTTCAACCTAATTTTCAATGCTACCCAAGAAATAAGCTTTGATAATTTTATTTACTCATGTGCAATTCCCACTCAAATCCAACCCCTCTCACTCATGAATTTATCCAACCTAAATTTAAAACTACCCAAGGTCCCTGCTTCAATTTTCGAACAGAGTTGTAGATGCGTGGAACAATCTTCCGATTAGGGTGATAGAGGCTAGGACCTTGGGTGGCTTTAAAAAGAGATTGGACAAATATATGAGTGGGAGGGGCTGGGTTTGATTAGTGTCGTGAGTACAGGAGTAAATTCTTAGGTAGTGGTGGTTTTGATAAGGACCTGCCTTGTATGGGCCAGTAGGCCTTCTGCAGTGTTCCTCCATTCCTATGTTCTTAATAACCCCACTAGGCAGACTGTTCCACTCATCAACTACCCTATTTCCAAACCAATACTTTCCTATATCCTTTCTAAATCTAAACTTATCTAACTTGAATCAATTATTGCGGGTTCTCTCTTGGAGAGATATCCTCAAGACCTTATTTATATCACCTTTGTTAATACCCATTTTCCACTTGTATACCTCGATCATATAAATCCCAGTAATTTGTTTGCCTTATTACGTACGCTTAGGCATTGCTGTCTTGGTTTAAGGTTGCTCCATGAGTGCTATAATGTTTGGTGATGCTTCCATGTTTCGTTCGTGCCACTCATTACTCATATTTGTTATTCCATCTGCATTGGTGTACCATACATTCAGCTTCTTTTCCATTATCTTGTTTTGGTTCCTGGGTTCTTGAATTCCTTGTCCTTGCCCATGGGTCAGGGAGAGTCGGAGGGGGTTGGCGTGGGTTTGGAGTGTGCAGAGGGTGTGGGATTTTGTGAGAGGCTGCTGTGAGGATGGCATTTGTGTTGGGGGTAGTGGGGACTGTAGGTATGGAGTATGGTTTGTTTTGGGTTGTGCTTTGGTGGGTGGGGGGTGAGGGGTTGAGAAGTTCTGTGGGTGGTTATGAATAGTGGTTCTCCCGAGGCTGAGTTTCCAGGTTTATTGATGCATTTCCTCATTCCTGTCTCCGGCGCCTTTGTGTCTTCTCAGTTGTTCCTGTTTCATTCTTCTTCTGTCCAGGTCAAGTTACACCCACTATATTTTTGTGTCTCCACTAACAATGGTTTCCATTTCTTGATCCTGTTTCGTACCATTTTTGGTGACATTTTCCCGTCCAGTACCTCCCAAGTCTCTAAAAATTTGTTACCTTGGAACATACCCTCTGCGCCCGTTATTGTGATGATAAAGTTAATCTCCGATTCCTTCGCCTGTCACATTACTAGGATTACTAGGATTTATTTCAAGAAGTATAAGCAACAGAAGTCCAAAAGTTATTTTACAGCTCTATACATCACTAGTGAGACCTCATTTGGATTATGCAGCTCAGTTTTGGTCTCCTTACTACAGGATGGATATAGATTCATTAGAGAACATACAAAGAAGAATGACTAAAATGATTTACAGTATAAGAAATCTCCCGTATGAAGATAGACTTAGAGCGTTGAATCTCCACTCTCTGGAGAGACGTAGAATGAGGGGAGATATCATCGAGGTGTACAAGTGGATGATGGGCATAAACAAAGGAGATATTAATAAAATACTGAGGATATCGAACCAAGTAAGAACGAGAAATAACGGATTTAAATTGGATAAATTTAGATTTAGAAAGGACATAGGCAAGTACTGGTTTTCGAACAGAGTTGTAGATGCGTGGAACAATCTTCCGAGTACTGTGATAGAGGCTAGGACCTTGGGTGGCTTTAAAAAGAGATTGGACAAATATATGAGTGGGAGGGGCTGGGTTTGATTTGTGTCGTGAGTACGGGAATAAATTTTTAGGTAGTGGTGGTTTTGATAAGGACCTGCCTTGTATGGGCCAGTAGGCCTTCTGCAGTGTTCCTCCATTCTTATGTTCTTATGTTTAGTCTCCTGGAGCCCGTGAATAATCAGTGACCTCTTCACTTCCCACTTACTTCCCCTCCATATCTCTCTATCCAAACTGAGCAACAATCCTTTGCTGTTTCCCTTATCATCCGTTTAATCCCGGTTCTCTGATAACATTGCCGCAAAGGTCTTATCAACTTCCCTTCTTTCAGTCACCCCCCCCCCCGCCTACCGTTGCTCTTCCTGCTCCCATGTATTCACCTTGTACTCACCTAGTTGTGGTTGCAGGGGTCGAGTCATAGTTCCTGGTGTGTGTGTGTGTGTACTCACCTAATTGTACTCACCTAATTGTGCTTGCAGGGGTCGATACTCAGCTCCTGGCCCCGCCTCTTTGCTGTCCGCTACTGGGTCTCTGCTCTCCCTGCTCCATGAGCTTTATCATACCTTGTTTTAAAACTATGTAGGGTTCCCGCCTCCACTATATCGTTCGCTAGACTATTCCACTTCCTAACTACTCTATGGCTGAAGAAGTGCTTCCTAACATCCCTTTGACTCATCTGAGTCTTCAGCTTCCAGTTGTGTCCCCTTGTTTCTGTATTCCCTCTATAGAACATCCTGTCACTATCTGGAAAAATAAACACATAAGCAGTATAATGTGATCCTTTATTGACAACGTTTCGCCCACGCAGTGGGCTTTATCGAGTCACAGACAGATCTACCTGGAAAATGAGCAACATGGAGATATATATAGGGTACAGTCAGGTGGAGAATGCTGGGTCAGGTGGAGAAAGCTGCATGTGAGTCTTAAAAAGTAGTGTGATAGTTAAAAACATAGTGTGACTTAAAGGACCTGCAGTGTACCATTCTTGAGTTCTAGGTGGGATAGCGTTGAGGAAGTTTCTTGGCAATAGGTTCAGCTATGTTGTAGAAGCCGTTGTTCTGGTTGAAGTTGTTGGATATACAGATGAGTGATGATTCTAGGATTCTTCGGTATTGCGTGTTGTCTTCTCTGGCGATGAGTCTTGCGTTTCTGTAGTTGATTAAATGGTTGTGTAAATTTCGGTGTTGAACACAGGCATTTCTTGAGTCGTCAGATCTGCCTGCGTACTGGTGTTCTGAAATGCGTGTTTGTAGGTCTCTGGATGTTTCGCCAACGTATAATTTGCTGCAGCCATTACAAGGGATTGTGTATACCCCTGCCGTGGATTGAAGCTTTTCCTGTCTGTTACTGGTAATGTCCTTGCAGCTTTCTCCACCTGACCCAGCATTCTCCACCTGACTGTACCCTATATATATCTCCATGTTGCTCATTTTCCAGGTAGATCTGTCTGTGACTCGATAAAGCCCACTGCGTGGGCGAAACGTTGTCAATAAAGGATCACATTATACTGCTTATGTGTTTATTTTTCCATTGTGTCGGTATTTTATACCATTTATTTCCATCCTGTCACTATCTACCTTGTCGATTCCCTGCAGTATTTTGTATGTCGTTATCATGTCTCCTCTAACCCTTCTGTCCTCCAGTGTTGTTAGTCCTATTTCCCTCAACCTTTCTTCATATGGCATTCCCCTGAGCTGTGGAACTAGCCTTGTCGCAAACCTTTGCACTTTCTCTAATTTCTTGACGTGCTTGACCAAGTGTGGGTTCCAGACTGGAGCTGCATACTCTAGTATGGGCCTGACGTACACGGTGTACAGTGTCTTGAACGATTCCTTGTTAAGGTAACGGAACCCTAATCTTAGGTTTGCCAGTCGCCCATATGCTGCCGCGGTTATCTGGTTGATGTGTGTTTCCGGAGACTTGCTTGTCGTTATACTCACCTCAAGATTTTTCTCCTTTGATGAGCTTTGTAGCCTTTGTCCACTTAGCCTGTACTCTGTCAGCAGTCTTCTTTGCCCTTCTCCGATCCTCATGACTTTGCATTTGGTGGGGTTAAATTCGAGAAGCCAGTTGCTAGACCAGATGTCAAGCTTGTCCAGGTCTCTTTGAAGTCCTGCTTGGTCGTCATCCGATGTGATTTTCCTCATTAATTTCACATCATCTGCGAACAGAGACACTTCTGAGTCTATGCTGTCCGTCATGTCATTCACATATACCAAGAATAGTACTGGTCCTAGGACTGACCCCTGCGGTACACAACTCGTCACCGGCGCCCACTGTGATACCTCATCACGCACGATGACCCGTTGTTGCCTCCCTGTGAGGTATTTCCTGATCCATTCCAGTGCTCTTCCTGTTATACATGCTTGGTCTTCCAACTTCTGTGTCGAAGGCCTTCCTGCAGTCCAGGAAAATGCAGTCAACCCACCCTTCTCTCTCTTGCCTTACCTCTGTTACTTTATCATAGAACTCCAGGAGGTTTGTTACACAGGATTTGCCTTCCCTGAATCCGTGCTGTCTGTCGTTGATTATCCTGTTCTGCTCCAGATGCTCCACCATTCTTTTCCTGATGATTTTCTCTAAGACTTTGCATACTATACACGTAAGTGACACTGATCTATAGTTTAGTGCCTCTTTTATGACTCCTTTTTTATAGATGGGGACTACATTGGCCTCTTTCCATATCTCAGGTAGCTCCCCAGTTTCAAGTGATGTGTTGAATATTATGGTAAGTGGCACACTCAGAACCTCAGCTCCTTCCCGAAGGACCCACAGGGAGATATTGTCTGGACCCATCGCTTTTGAGGTATCTAGGTCACTGAGTAACTGCTTCACCTCCCCCTCAGTTGTGTGTATCCCCTCCAGCACTTGATACATCCCTTGTTGGGGATGCACCCCGTCCTGTCTACCCAGCTGCCTTCCTTCCTCCACTGTGAATACTTCCTTAAACCTCGAGTTGAGCTCCTCATATACCTCTTGATCATTACTTGTGAGTTCACCATCCTCTCTCCTCAGCCTTATCACCTGGTCCTTGACTGTTGTCTTCCTTCTGATGTGACTGTACATCAGTTTCGGGTCCGACTTGACTTTCGAAGCTATGTCATTTTTGTACTGTTTCTGGGCCTCCCTCCGTACCTGTGCACACTCGTTTCTAGCTCTTCGACTACTTTCTTTGTTTACTTGGGTTCTATGCCTTCTGTACCTTTTCCATTCTCTGACACTCTGAGCCTTCGCCTCCCTGCACCTTTGGGTAAACCAGGGGCTCTTTCTGGTTTCCCATTTAATCTTTTTTTTTTTTGGTATAAACCGTTCCTCTGCCTCCTTGCACTTTGCCGCTACGTATTCCATCATTTCATTTACTGATTGTCCTTCCATTTCCCTTTCCCACAGAACCTCCTGCAGGGAATTCCTCATGCCCGTGTAGTCCCCTCTTTTAAAGTCTGGTTTGTCTCTTTCAGCACCGTTTTCCCTCTCCACCTGTAGCTCTACAATGTACTCAAAGCTCAGCACCATATGGTCGCTGGCTCCCAGGGGGCTCTCGTGTGTTATGTCCTCGATATTTGAACTGCTCATGGTGAATACAAGGTCCAGCCTTGCTGGTTCGTCCTCTCCTCTCACTCTGGTCATGTCTCTGACATGTTGGTGCATCAGGTTTTCCATGACCACGTCCATCATCTTGGCTCTCCAAGTTTCTGGACCCCCACGTGGTTCTTGGTTCTCCCAGTCAATCTCCCTGTGGTTGAAATCGCCCATGACCAGTAACTTCGCTCTGCTCATGTGCGCTTTTCTTGCCACCTCTGCCAAGGTGTCCACCATTGCTCTGTTGTTCTCGTCATACTCCTCTCCTGGCCTCCTGCAGTTCTGTGGTGGGTTATACATCACTGCAATGACTATCTTGTGCTCCCCAGACTGGATGGTACTTACTATAAAGTCTCTCTCTCCACACACTTCCAATCCTTCCATTTCCTTGAATCTCCAATGGTTCCTTACGAGCAGTGCGACCCCTCATCCTCCTCTGCTCCTTCTATCTTTCCTCAGGATCTGATATCCCTGTGGGAAGATTGCGTCTGTTATTGCCTCATTTAGTTTAGTTTCTGTGATGGCTATGATGTCTGGGGACGTTTCACCTATTCTTTCGTTCCACTCTTCATACTTATTCGTGATTCCATCCGCATTTGTGTACCAAACCTTCAGCCTCGTTTCCAATACTGTGGCCCTGGGGGGATCTTGGTGGGTAGAGTGTTGCTGCATGGGTGGTGGGGGTTGTATTGTTGGAGTGTTAGTTGGTGGGGTAGGGTTTCTGATGGGGTGGGGGTAGTTGTGATGGTGGGTTTTGGGATGCTGGGGTGGGGACAGGGGGAATGTGTGTTCGTGTGTGTATGTGTGTGTGTATGTACTCACCTATTTGTGGTTGCAGGGGTCGAGTCATAGTGTGTGTGTGTTATGTATGAGTTAGTGTGTTTGCCAGTAAGTGAGTGCACATACACGAGTGTATGTGCGTGTACTCACCTATACGTGGCTGCAAGTGTCGATTTATAGCTCCTGGCTCTGCCTCTTCACAAGTTGCTACTATTTCCATTCTCTCCCTGCTCCAACAGCCTTATCGTTCCTCTTCTCAAAGCTATGTGTGAATCTTGCCTCAACTATATCATTTCCTGAAAACTTTAAGGCTAAAGAAATACTTCCTAACATCCCTATTACCCATGTGAGTGTTTAGCTTCTAACTGTTTCCGCTTGTTCCTGTGTCCCATCTCGGAAACATTTTTTCCCTGTCCACCTTGTCAATTCTTCTCAGTATATTATAAATATAGGATAAATAAATATACAAGATATGATGTAGGGCGTAATGACAGTAGTTTGTTGGACTACGTATTGGTAGATAAAAGACTGTTGAGTAGACTTCAGGATGTACATGTTAATAGAGGGGCCACAGATATATCAGATCGCTTTTTAGTTGTAGCTACAGAGAGTAAAAGGTAGATGGGATACAAGGAAAATAGAAGCAACAAGTAAGAGAGAGAGGAAGGTTTATAAACTAAAAGAGGAGGCGGTTAGGGTAAGATATAAACAACTATAGGAGGATAGATGGGCTAGTGAGAGTATAGGCAACGGGGTTGAAGATGTATAGGGAAGGTTAAAGAATATGGTGTTAGAGTGTTCAGCAGACGTTTGTGGTTATATGAAAGTGGGTGCGGGAGGGAAGAAGAGCGATTAGTGGAATGATGTAGTAAAGAGAGAAAGGGAGAAAAAGTTAGTATATGAGAGGTTTTTACAAAGTAGAAGTGATGCAAGGATTGAAGAGTATATGGAGAGAAAAAGAGAGGTTAAGAGAGTGATGAAGCAATGTAAAAAGAGAGCAAATGAGAGAGTGGGTGAGATGTTATCAACGAATTTTGTTGAAAATAAGAAAAAGTTTTGGAGTGAAATTAATAAGCTGAGGAAGCCTAGGAAAAGAATGGATTTGTCAGTTCAAAATATGAGAGGTGAGTTATTAAATGGAGAGTTATAGGTATCATGAAGATGGAAGGAATATTTTGAGAAATTGTTAAATGTTGATGAAGATACGGAAGCTGTGATTTCGTGTGTAGGGCAAGGAGGAATAACATCTTGTAGGAGTGAGGAAGAGCCAGTTGTGAGTGTGGGTGAAGTTCGTGAGGCATTGCGTAAAATGAAAGGGGGTAAGGCAGCTGGGATTGATGGGATAAAGATAGAAATGTTAAAAGCAGGTGGGGATGTAGTTTTAGAGTGGTTGGTGCTATTATTTAATAAATGTATGAAAGAAGGTAAGGTACCTAGGGATTGGCAGAGAGCATGCATAGTTCCTTTGTATAAAGGCAAAGGGGACAAAAGAGAGTGCAAAAATTATAGGGGAATAAGTCTGTTGAGTGTACCTGGTAAAGTGAATGGTAGAGTTATTATTGAAAGAATTAAGAGTAAGACAGAGAGTAGGATAGCAGATGAACAAGGAGGTTTTAGGAAAGGTAGGGGGTGTGTAGACCAAGTGTTTACAGTGAAACATATAGCTGATCAGTATTTAGATAAGGGTAAAGAGGTTTTTTTGTGGCATTTATGGATTTGGAAAAGATGTATGACAGGGTGGATAGGGGGGCAATGTGGCAGATGTTGCAGGTAGGTTACTGAAAGCAGTGAAGAGTTTTTACGAGGATAGTGAGGCTCAGGTTAGAGTGTGTAGGAGAGAGGGAAATTATTTCCCAGTTAAAGTAGGCCTTAGACAAGGATGTGTGATGTCACCATGGCTGTTCAATATATTTATAGATGGGGTTGGAAGAGAAGTGAATGCGCCGGTGTTGGCAAGAGGTGTGGGGTTAAAAGATAAAGAATCTAACACAAAGTGGGAGCTATCACAGTTGCTTTTTGCTGATGACACTTTGCTTTTGGGAGATTCTGAAGAGAAGCTGCAGAGGTTGGTGGATGAGTTTGGTAGGGTATGTAAAAGAAGAAAATTGAAAGTGAATATAGGAAAGAATAAGGTGATGAGGATAACAAAAGATTAGGTGATGAAAGATTGGATATCAGATTGGAGGGAGAGAGTATGGAGGAGGTGAATGTATTCAGATATTTAGGAGAGGACGTGTCAGCAGATGGGTCTATGAAGGATGAGGTGAATCATAGAATTGATTAGGGTAAAAGGGTGAATGATGCACTTAGGAGTCTGTGTAGACAAAGAACTTTGTCCGTGGAAGCAAAGAGGGGAATGTATGAGAGTATAGTTATACCAACATTCGTATATGGGTGTGAAGCATGGGTGGTGAATGTTGCAAAAAGGAGAAGGCTGGAGGCAATGGAGATATCATGTCTGAGATCAATGTGTGGTGTAAATATAATGCAGCGAATTCGTAGTGTGGAAATTAGGAGGAGATGCGGGATTACCAAGACTGAGGGCTGAGGAGGGGTTGTTGAGGTGGTTTGGACATGTAGAGCGGTTGGAACAAAGTAGAATGACTTCGAGAGTGTATAAATCTGTAGTGGAGGGAAGGCGGGGTAGGGGGTCGGCCTAGGAAAGGTTGGAGGGAGGTGGTAAAGGATTTTTTTGTGTGCGAGGGGCTTGGACTTCCAGCAAGCATGCATTAGCGTATTTGATAGGAGTGAATGGAGACAAATGGTTTTTAATACTTGACGTGCTGTTAGAGTGGAAGCAAAGTAACATTTAATGAATCTCAGCATGGGTTTACGAGAGGTCGTTCCTGCCTGACAAATTTACTGACGTTTTTCAATAAAACATTTGAGGCAGTAGACAGTGATAAAGAATATGATATAGTTTACTTGGATTTCAGTAAGGCCTTCGATAGAGTACCTCACAAGAGACTCTTAAGAAAGGTGGCAGCTCATGGTATAGGAGGTAAAGTTCTAGCATGGATAGAGGCATGGCTTACCAATAGAAAGCAGAGAGTTTCCATTAATGGGGTCAAATCTGAATGGGGATTTGTCACTAGTGGCGTTCCACAAGGATCAGTTTTGGGCCCATTGTTGTTCATAATTTACATTAATGACCTTGATGAAGGAATTGCAAGTGACATGAGTAAATTTGCTGATGATACAAAAATAGGCCGTATAATTCATTCTGAGGAGGATAACAGTGAACTCCAGGAGGATTTGGATAAATTAATGTCTTGGTCTGAAAAGTGGCAGATGAAGTTCAATGTGGACAAGTGTAAGGTGCTTGTCGTTGGTAATGAAATATCCCTCGAATTTATAAACTAGGTGAAGTTGAGCTTGATCATACAGAATGTGAAAAGGACTTGGGAGTCATGGTAAGCAGAAATCTAAATCCAAGACAACAGTGCCTAAGTATGCGCAATAAGGCTAACAGATTACTAGGATTTATTTCAAGAAGTATAAGCAACAGAAGTCCAAAGTTATTTTACAGCTCTATACATCACTAGTGAGACCTCATTTGGATTATGCAGCTCAGTTTTGGTCTCCTTACTACAGGATGGATATAGATTCATTGGAGAACATACAAAGAAGAATGACTAAAATGATTTACAGTATAAGAAATCTCCGTATGAAGATAGACTTAGAGCGTTGAATCTCCATCTCTGGAGAGACGTAGAATGAGGAGATATCATCGAGGTGTACAAGTGGATGATGGGCATAAACAAAGGAGATATTAATAAAATACTGAGGATATCGAACCAAGTAAGAACGAGAAATAACGGATTTAAATTGGATAAATTTAGATTTAGAAAGGACATAGGCAAGTACTGGTTTTCGAACAGAGTTGTAGATGCGTGGAACAATCTTCCGAGTACTGTGATAGAGGCTAGGACCTTGGGTGGCTTTAAAAAGAGATTGGACAAATATATGAGTGGGAGGGGCTGGGTTTGATTTGTGTCGTGAGTACGGGAATAAATTTTTAGGTAGTGGTGGTTTTGATAAGGACCTGCCTTGTATGGGCCAGTAGGCCTTCTGCAGTGTTCCTCCATTCTTATGTTCTTATGTTCTTATGAAGGGATTCAGGAAAACCGGCAGGCTGGACTTGAGTCCTGGAGATGGGAAGTACAGTGCCTGCACTCTGAAGGAGGGATGTTAAATGTTGCAGTTTTATAACTGTAGTGTAGGCATGCCTCTGGCAAGAGAGTGATGGAGTGAATGATGATGAAAGTTTTTCTTTTTCGGGCCACCCTGCTTGGTGGGAAACGGCCGATATGTTAATAATTAATAATAATAAAAACTTATTATACGTCGTTATCATGTCCACCTTATCCCTTCTGTCTTCTGGTGTCGTCAGGATGAGTTTCCTCTCCTCGTAGGACATACCCCATAGCTCCGGGACTAGTCTTGCTGCAAATTTTTGCACTTTTTTCGATATTTTGATGTGCTTAACCAGGTGCAGGTTTGATACTGGGGCTGCATACCTGAATATGGGCAAGACGTACACGGTGTAGTGTCGTGAATGACTCCTTACTAAGATATCTAAAA
>WNWK01053663.1:0-11808 GCA_009830355.1 Cherax destructor | reverse complement strand
TCTTTTCACATTCTGTATGATCAAGCTCTACTTCACCTAGTTTATAAATTCAGATATTTTCATTACCAAGGACTAGTACCTTACACTTGTCCACATTGAACTTCATCTGCCACTTTTGAGACCAAGACATTAATTTGTCCAAATCCTCCTGGAGTTCACTGGTATCCTCCTCAGAATGAATCATACGGCCTATTAATGCCAGACATTAACTTATATTAAGTTAGCAATAGCACTAGGCATTAAAAAACACAATAAAAAGTAAGATACACACAGAGTACACTTATTACTTACCTAAAGTATTAACATTGGCTTAAAAATAGTCTGTGAACCAATTTATGAAAAGATCAGTAGTCATCCAAGCTTTTGAATTGGATTTATAATAAACAGGGAGGCTACCTTTTACATAGTTCTTTAGGGCCCTAGGATTCTCTGAGTGATAAATTATCATAGGTTTTAACTTGCAATCCCCAGCAGCACTAGCTCCTAGCAAGAGTGTTAGTTGAAGACTCAGATGAGTCAAAGGGATGTTAGGAAGCATTTCTTCAGCCATAGAGTAGTCAGGAAGTGTAATAGTCTGGCAAGTGATGTAGTGGAGGCAGGAACCATACACAGCTTTAAGACGAGGTATGATAAAGATCATGGAGCAGGGAGAGAGAGGACCTAGTAGCGGTCATGAAGAGGCGGGCCAGGAGCTAAGTCTCGACCCCTGCAACCACAATTAGGTGAGTACATTTGTTATCCTGGGTTGTCTACACATATGCTGCTATATGTAACTGTATTTGATGGCTATCTCAGCGATCAACATATACCTTGTTAGTAAGTTCATTCAGGTATACACAAATACAGTTACATAGATTATCATACATAGCAAATATGTAGACAACCCAGGATAACCCAAAAAGTCAGTTCACTGAGTTTAATCATTTCTAACTTGGCACTTAAAGTAAGAGGCTTACGACTCCTCTTTTATCACAACTAAGCTTAGACGCCATAGTCAATGAGAGCCAACTAGTAAACGAAAGAGTAAACGAGAGAGAGAACGAGATATGGAGTTCAGACAAGGTAAAAACAAACTGAACAGGTAGTGGGCGATCACTCGGTCAGGCGAAATGAATGCGATTAATACGTGTCCACTTTTAGTTCATTCACATACGTTTGTAAGAGTTTGTGAGATTTTTACCTCAAAATAATTTTTTTATTATAATAATAATTACCTCACAATACAATTATTTACATTGTGTACAAGTTAGTACAAAATAAACAAACAGCAACACTCCCATTCTCATGCAACACACTATTTTTAGAGTTAATGATAGTATTACCATTATTATTATCATAACACACTCAGATATTAATGAATGCATCAAGAACTTTCTTAAAAACACATAACCTCTATAACAGACATTGCCCGAAAAACTAAACAGATCACAGCTAAGAGACTTAACAATCCCTGGCTAACACCCAGCATCCTTAAATCCATAAATAAGAGGCACCAATATGAAAACAATATAGAAGGGGTCTAATAACCAGAGAACAATCCAAACGCTACTCATCAATCCTTACTAGCCTGATAAGAAGGTCCAAAAATTGTATTATGAGAACAGACTCCAGACCGTAAAAGGTGATATGAAAAGACCTGGAAAACCCTATCTACAATTCTAGGAAATAAAAGATATCCACGAACAATACCATCAAATTATCAAAAACAGACGAACCCCTACTCTCACCAATTGAGACAGCAAACAGACTTAATGCTTTCTTCTCCACCATAGGAAAGAATCTAGCGAGTAGGATCCCAAGCTCGAACACTCGTCCAACAGACTACCTCACCAACACCTACCCAGATACACTATTCCTAGCTCCTACCAACTCAATTGAAGTCTCACACATAATCAACACCCTTAAAAACAAAGCAGGAGACATAAACAGCTACCACCCTTTATGTACAAAAAGCTACACATGTACTGTCACCAATTATAGCAGCATTATTCAATAAATCCATTGAATCTTCAACCTTCCCATCAATTCTCAATAGCTAGGGTCACCCGATCCACAAAGGAGGTGACCAAACTGACTTGAACAATTACAGACCAATCTCAAATTTACCACTGCTTTCTAAAATCTTCAAAAATTAATTCATAAACAGATCTATTCCTACCTCGTCTCACACAATGTACTAAACCCCTGTCAATTTGGATTCAGGACCAACAAGAGCACAAACGATGCTATAACACACATGTTAGAGTTAATATACACCGCACTTGAGAAGAAAGAGGTTCCGCTGGGAATCTTCATAGACCTACGCAAAGCATTTGATACAGTCGACTCATGATTTATTGCTCACAAAACTAGCGCACTATGGTATTAGGGGCACCCCTCAACTACCTAAAGTCGTACCTTAGCAACAGAAGTCAGTACGTGAACACAAATGGAGAGAACTCTTCCACACAACAAATTACAGTCGGTGTCCTCAAGGTAGTGTCCTGGGGCCACTCCTATTCCTCATTTACATAAATGACCTACCAATGCATCACAACTACTCAAACCCATTTTGTTTGCAGATGACACAACATATGTCTTCCTCACCCAAATCCAGTCGTACTAGCCAACACAGTTAATGCCGAATTACAGAAAATATCAACATGGATGATGACAAATAAGCTTACTCTCAATACGGACAAGACCTACTACATTCAGTTTGGAAACAAAGCTACAAATGTTCCACTTAACATAACGCTAAATGGTTCACCCATCACAAGGCTCACAGAGGGAAAATTCTAGAATCCACCTTGACAGTAGTCTTAAATTCCAAACACACATACAACAAATTTCCAAGAAAATCTCAAGGACAGTAGGTATATTATCTAAGATACGCTATTATGTGCCTCAACCAGCTCTCATTGCACTATATCATTCTCTTATCTACCCTTATCTCACCTATGGAATCTGTGCATGGGCTCAACAACATTAAATCACCTTAGACCACTATAACCCAGCAAAAGGCTGCAGTCAGGATGATAACAAATTCCCACTCTAGACAGCATACTCCACCTATATTCAGAACCTTAAAACTACTCACCATAAAAATATTCATACCTATTCATGTGCCTTCTAATACATAAAACTTTTTTTTATTTATTAACACATCGGCCGATTCCCACCAAGGCAGGGTGGCCCGAAAAGAAAAAACTTTCATCATCATTCACTCCATCACTGTCTTGCCAGAAGGGTGCTTTACACTACAGTTATAAAACTGCAACATTTACACCTCTCCTTCAGAGTGCCGGCACTGTACTTCCCATCTCCAGAACTCAAGTCCGCCTGCCGGTTTCCTGAATCCCTTCATAAATGTTACTTTGCTCACACTCCAACAGCACGTCAAGTATTAAAACCATATGCCTCCATTCACTCTATCAAATACGCTCACACATGCTTGCTGGAAATCCAAGCCCTCGCACACAAAACTTCCTTTACCCCTCTCCTCCAACCTTTCCTAGGCCGACCCTACCCCGCCTTCCCTCCACTACAGATTTATACACTCTCGAAGTCACTCTGTCTCGTTCCATTCTTCTACATGTCCAAACCACCTCAACAACCCCTCCTCAGCTTCTGACAATCGTTTGGTAATCCCGCACCTCCTCCAATTTCCAAACTCCGAATTCTCTGCATTATATTCACACCACACATTGACCTCAGACATGACATCTCCACTGCCTCCAGCCTTCTCCTCGTTGCAACATTCATCACCCATGCTTCACACCCATATAAGAGCGTTGGTATAACTATACTCTCATACATTCCTCTTTTACTTCCATGGACAAGGTTCTTTGTCTCCACAGACTCAAGTGCTCCACTCACCCTTTTCCTCATCAATTCTATGATTCACCTCATCCTTCATAGACCCATCCGCCGACATGTCCACTCCCAAATATCTGAATACATTCACCTCCTCCATACTCTCTCCTCCAATCTGATATCCAATCTTTCGTCACCTATTCTTTTTGTTATCCTCATCACCTTACTCTTTCCTATATTCACTTTCAATTCTTTCTTTTACACACCCTACCAAATTCATCCACCAACCTCTGCAGCTTCTCTTCAGAATCTCCCAAGACAGTGTCATCAGCAAAAAGCAACTGTGACAACTCCCACTTTGTATTTGCTTCTTTATCTTTTAGCCCAACACCTCTTGCCAAGACCTCGCATTCACTTCTCTTACAACCCCATCTATAAATATATTGAACAACCACGGTGACATCACACATCCTTGTCTAAGGCCCACTTTTACTGGGAAATAGTCCCCTTCCTCCTACACACTCTAACCTGAGCCTCACTATCCTCATAAAAACTCTTCACTGCTTTCAGTAACCTTCCTCCTATTCCATACACCTGCAACATCTGCCACATTGCCCCCTATCTACCCTATCATACGCCTTTTCCAAATCCATAAATGCCACAAAACATCTTTACCTCTTATCCAAATACTGTTCACCTATATGTTTCACTGTAAACACTTGGTCTACACACCCCTACCTTTCCTAAAGCCCCTTGTTCATCTGCTATCCTGCTTTCTGTTTTACTCTTAATTCTTTCAATAATAACTCTACCATACACTTTACCAGGTACACTCAACAGACTTATTCCCTATAATTTTTGCACTCTCTTTGTCCCCTTTGCCTTTATACAAAGGAACAATACACGCTTCTGCCAATCCCTAGGTACCTTACCCTCTTCCATACATTTATTAAATAATAGCACCAACCACTCCAAAATTATATCCCCACCTGCTTTTAACATTTCTATCTTTATCCCATCAATCCCAGCTGCCTTACCCCTTTCATTCTACCCACTGCCTCACGAACTTCCCTACACCCACAACTGGCTCTTCCACACTCCTACAAGATGTTATTCCTCCTTGCCCTACACACGAAATCACAGCTTCCTGTCTTCATCAACATTTAACAAATCCTCAAAATATTCTCTCCATCTTCCCGATACCTCTAACTTCCATTTAATAACTCTCTCCTATTTTTAACTGTCAAATCCATTTGTTCTCTAGGCTTCCTCAACTTATTAATCTCATTCCAAAACTTTTCTTATTTTCAACAAAATTTGCTGATAACATCTCACCCACTCTCTCATCTGCTCTTTTTACATTGTTCACCACTCTTTAACTCTCTTTTCTCCATATACTCTTCCTCCTTGCATCACTTCTACTTTGTAAAACCTCTCATATGCTAACTTTTTCTCCTTACTACTTCTTTACATCATCATTCCACCAATCGCTCCTCTTCCCTCCCGCACCCACTCGCCTGTAACCACAAACTTCTGCTGAACACTCTAACACTACATTTTTAAATCTACCCATACATTTTCGACCCCATTGCCTACACTCTTACTAGCCCATCTATCCTCCAATAGTTGTTTATATCTTACCCTAACTGCCTCCTTTTAGTTTATAAACCTTCACCTCTCTTTTACTTACTGATTCTATTTTCCTTGTATCCCATCTACCTTTACTCCCACTGTAGCTATAACTAAAAGTGATCTGATATATCTGTAGCCCTCTATAAACATGTACATCCTGAAGTCTACTCAACAGTCTTTATCTACCAATACATAGTCCAACAAACTACTGTCATTACGCCCTACATCATATCTTGTATACTTATTTATCCTCTTTTTCTAAAATATGTATTACCTATAACTAAACCCTTTCTATACAAAGTTCAATCAAAGGGCTCCCATTATCATTTACACCTGGCACCCCAAACTTACCTACTACACCCTCTCTGCATGTTTCTCCCACTTTAGCATTTAGGTCCCCTACCACAATTACTCTCTCATTTGGTTCAAAAGTTCCTATACATTCGCTTAACATCTCCCAAAATCTCTCTCTCCTCTACACTCCTCTCTTCTCCAGGTGCATACACGCTTATTATGACCCACTTTTCGCATCCGACCCTTATTTTAATCCACATAATCCTTGAATTTACACATTTATATTCCTCTTTTCTTCCATAACTGATCCTTCAACATTATTGCTACCCTTCCTTAGCTCTAACTCTCAGATACCCTGACTTAATCCCATTTATTTCTCCCCACTGAAACTCGCCTACCCTTCAGCTTTGTTTCGCTTAGGGCCAGGACATCCAACTTCTTTTCATTCATAACATCGGCAATCATCTCTTTCTTATCATCCGCACTACATCCACGCACATTCAGACAACTCTACATGCTAATATTAACCCTGCACTCAGAATTCCCCTCAACAACTTTAATAGGTCCCACGAACATGACACAAGACACAGATCACTATTTGACATACCCCGAGTCCATACTAACCAATGTAAAATTTATGCACATAAAGGGCCCCAAAATCTGAATTCATTACCAGTAATATCAAGTTAACTTTGTCGGAAAATCAATTCAAGACTCTTCTCAAAAGTCACCTACTCACCCTATACTAAATACTCATACTGTAACAAACTTCAAACCCAATATTATTTTACTTAAGAAGATCTCTATTTTGATATGTTCATCCTCCTTAACACTTGTTGCAATCTCATATCATCATATTGTCATTTAAAATCTTATATATCATCATTTTCTTAATTTGAAATAAAATATATACCTAGATGAAATTTCTAAAAACTATTTCTAGTATTGTTATTATACTAGTATAGCATCAACATACTGTAATTTGAAATAAATTCTACAACTAGATTAAACTCAACCAATTTTCTCTTGTATTGTCTTTAAATAGTATGTATAACCATTTAATAATTTAAATAATATAGAACTAGAATAAACTCAATCAATTTCTTTAGCATTAATACTTAGTGAATAAGTCTCTAGAATAAACTGCCCCTAATGCCATGGCATGCCAGTGGGCTCTCCTTGCATTACAGTTTTATAATTGTATTATATTTGTAACTACCAATAACATTGTACACTTGTAAATGCATTGAAATAAAAATTATTATTATTATTATTATTATTATTAGTATTATAAAAAAAAGAAGTGCTAAACCCACAAGGGTCGTGAATAACTATATATAGAGTGAAGGCATAAGAAAGGAATATTTTTCACAGTTATCCTCAATGTTTGCCTAGAGGAAACGTAGATCTTCCGAAATTCTACAAAGTCGCTTAGTAAAACAAATATCATATTTGTCAATTTTATTCTGTGGTGTATGTATCATGTTTATATGCTATGTAACGCGTTTTTTTTAAATTTTTTTGAAGAAAATATCATAGATGGAATTAATGAAAATGTCTGTATTAACGTAAAATAGACATTTAATGTGCCCAAGAGTGATTATTATTAATATTACATAATGTTTTCCTCCGCCCGGTAACACCATAGCATATAAACAGCATGTTTATATGCTATGTAACATGTTTCTTTTATAATTTTGAAGAAAAATCATAGATGGATTAATGAAATGTCTATATTAACGAAAATAAGACATTTAATGTGCCCAAAAGTGATTATTATTATTACGTAATGTTTTCCTCCGCTCGGCAATACCATAACATATAAACAGCATGTTTATATGCTATTTAACATGTTTCTTTTATAATTTTGAAGAAAATATCATAGATGGGCTAATGAAATGTCTATATTAACATAAAATAAGACATTTAATGCGCAAGAGTGATTATTATTAGTATTACGTAATGATTTCCTCCGCCGGAATCATATTTACATAGCATATAAACAGCATGTTTATATGCTATGTAAAGTGTTTCATATAATTTTGAAGAATATATCATAGATGGATTAATGAAAAAGTCTATATTGACGTAAATTGACATTTAATGTGCCAAGATGATGATTACATAATAGAGAGATGTCTCCGGGAAAAAAGTAAACAAACGGTGGCGGCCGTATCTGAAAGACGCCGCTGTATACCCAGCAAAAGGCTGCAGTCAGGGTGATAACAAATTCCCACTCTAGACAGCATACTCCACCTATATTCAGAACCTTAAACTATCACCATAAAATATTCTGACCTATTCATGTGCCTTCTACATACATAAAACTCTACATGCTAATATTAACCCTGCACTCAGAATTCTCAACAACTTTAATAGGTCCACGACATGGACACAAGACACAGATCATTTTGATCATCTCTGAGTCCATACTAACCAATGTAAAATTCTATGCACATAAAGGCCCAAAATCTGGAATTCATTACCAGTAATATCAATTACTGTGGAAAATCAATTCAAATTTTTTCAAAATCACCTACTCACCCTATACTAAATACCATACTGTAATAAACTTCCCAAAACCAAATTTTTATTTTACTTAAGATCCAATTTTTAAGGGTTTATCCTCCTTAACACTTGTTGCAATCTCATATCATCATATTGTCATTTAAAATCTTATAGTATCATCATTTTTTTAATTTGAAATAAAAAAATATACCTAGATGAAATTAAAACTATTTTAGTTGATTTTACTAGTATAGCATCAACATACTGTAATTTGAAATAAATTTACAACTAGATTAAACCCCAACCAATTTCTTGTATTGTCTTTTAAAAAGTATGTATAACCATTTAATAATTTAAATAATACAGAACTAAAAAAACTCAATCAATTTCTTTGTATTATACTTTGAATAAGTTCTAGAATAAACTGCCCTTTTAAAGCTATGGAAGATGTTTCCTTGCATTACAAATTTTATAATTGTTTTATATTTGTAACTACCAATAACATTGGCACTTGTAACATGCATTGAAATAAAATTATTATTATTATCAAATTATAAATAATAATAATTATTATTATTATTATTATTAATATAATTTAACCGCCGTATGAACGAACGCCGAAAGAGGGAACGCAAAAGCGTACTGTATTTGCCATAACTGAGACATGGTTTAATTCAAAATCGAGAAGCCTGCTGAATGTCACACAGGTTTTAAATTTTTCCCGAGAAAAAAAAGGGGGAAAATTTGGGAAAAAATAAAAGGAAAAAAAACACAAAATAAATTGCCCAAAACTTTTAAAGGGGGGTTTATAATACAGAGTCCCTGGTGAGTAACATACAATATATTGAAAATTGGGGGGAAAAGCCTTTTCCGGGGTGATAGTTAAAAATTGGGATTTGCCCTGCTTTCCCTTTTGAGTTCTAGGGGGATAGCGGGGTTTTGGCAAGGTTCAGTTTTTGGGAAACCCGGCTGGGGGAAGTTTTGTTGGGGGATGATTCCAGGATTTTTCCCAGGGTTTCTTCTTTTTGCTTAAAGTTGATTAAATTTGGGAAATTTTTTGGGGAACAAGGTTTTGAGCCGATCCCCCTCACTTTTTCGAAATGCTTGAACGGAAGCTTCCAACAAACTCAACCAGGTGAGCCATCAATCCTTTTAACTAGAAGAAGAAGTCAAAACCTTCCTTTCCTTTGTTTTTCCCTGCAAAGCTGACCATGAACTTCAAAGTCACAAAACCTACCAATAAACCCCATCTTCCCATTCTATCACCACAAACCAAAACTAAACGGGTTTTAATTATAGGCTTTTTCCAGGGGTTTCAGAATCTGCAGCAGTGATTCCAAAGAAGAATCCCCCTCATTGAACAATTTTTTCCAAATTCATTCCCCCCTCAAGAGTTTTGGACACTTAAACATCTTCAAAACCCAGAGAAGACACTGCTGAGAAGAGATAAAGTCCTTCCCACCAACTCCATTTCCAAACACGTTCCAACTTTTTTTAGCCCATTCTATCCACCTCTCCACCACCATAAGACATTACCAGTAAAGACAGGAAAACTTCAATCCACGGCAGGGGATACAAATCCCTTTTAACTAAAATTAACGGGGAAAATCCAGAGACCCCAAACAGATTTCAGAACACCAGTAGCAGGCAGATCTGAATAAGAAATGTTTTTAAACCAATTTTTACACAACCATTTAATAAACACAGAAACGCAAGACTCCCCAAGAAGAAAAAAACCCCGGAACCTGAAATCATCATTATCTGTATATCCAAAATTAACCCCGAACAACGGCCCAATATAGCGAACCTATTGCCAAGAAACTTCTTCAACGCTATCCCACCGAACTCAAGAATGGAACACTGAGGTCCCTTTTCAATGTTTTTAACTATCACACTATTTTTTAAATTGTCAAGCAGCTTCCCCTGACCGCATTTCCACCGACTAACCTTTTATAGTCATGTTACTCATTTTCCGGTAGATCTGCGATTTTAAGCATCTGGGGAAACCGTCAAAAAAGGTACTTTTACTGTTTTGGGGTTTTTATTTTTTGACAGAAGAGGGGGGAAAAAAAACACATAAGCAGATAAGATCCCCTTTTTTTGCAAAAAGGGTTACATTATATTTTTGTGTTTATTTTTCCAGGGGTATTTATACCATTTATTTCCCTCGGGAAGGGGGGGGTGGCACCATGTCCGGGTCATTTAAATTGTTGATAAAAAGGGTTAAACAAATAATACATAAGAGTCTTCTGGGAAAAATTTTCAGAGGGGGGGAAAGATTTGGTATATGTCCTCCAAATTGATTGGGAACAAGGGGACTACTTTGGGGGAAATTGTTAAGGACAAGGCACATAACGAGTAATTTGGGCCAACTTTGCGATTGATTGGGGGAATTTTTTTCCGGAATTTAGAATCTAACATTTTTTAAGTAGTTCAGATTTTTTTTGAAGCAGTTTTTAAAAACCAAAGGGAAAAATAAAAAATAATAATATCTTTATTTAATAAAATGACATGGTATACAAGGGTATCGGAATTGACCGCACTGCGGAACATCCGCACAACCCCTTCATCCGTATCCGCACCGATTTCACAGCAAAAAAATATCCGATATACATCCGCACAAATCCCGAACATCCGCACAATTTTTCATCCGATCCACATTGATCCGTAAAAAGGTAAGACATCCGATACACATCCGCATACCGATATCAAATTTTCACATCCGATAAACCCTGTATAAGGCCAGCTGACATCAATGACAAAACTATATGAAATCCTTTTTTTTGCTGAGATTTGGGGGAAATTTGGTAGTGTCCCAGGATGCGACTCACACCAGTCCAAACCCATACCCTTTTACTGATGGGGAAATAGAAAAGGGATCGTACTTTGCCAAAGGACTATCTAGGGTTTTCCCTTTGGGCTGAACCACTTTTTCTGGGTAAAAGATGCCCCATTACAATTTCCGCAGCAAGGAGGAATTGAGGGAGCGGCTTAGATTCGGCGGTGAGGGGGGAAAAAAAGGTTTGAGCCTCCCCCTTTTAGTCCCAGGTCAAGAAAACCTGGGTGGGGATTATGGAACGGGAAATCAAAAACAAGGGGGATAGAAATGAAGGAAAGAGATCGAAAAAGTTGTGGGAAAAATCGAATGCCTTCTCCGGACCCACGAATGTATTTCTGGGAACCCCAGACAACGAAACCAAGGGGAAAGGAAAACATTTTGTTGTTGGGGAACCAGGTTAGGATGGATAGGCATTCTTTTAAGGATAAGAGTGGGGGGAAGAGGGGCTTTTCCCGGGGTGGGGGGGAATTTTTGGTTGACAACATCATGAACGGTAATGGGTAACATTATCTGCCTAGGCGGGGAATGAGGAAAGGGAAGTGAGGATTTAGTTGAAGGAAGGGGAGCAATAGACATAATTAGGAAAAAAGGGGGGCCGTTATATGGATTTCCCCAAAAGGGGTGGGAAGAAGGTTCCAGAGCGATTGGTATTTTGGGGGACAAACACTGTATAATGCAGTCCCATTATTGACAATACCACTTATAAAGACATGTTGCAGGGGGGGGGTTCACTTATCCAG
>WNWK01053662.1:0-11808 GCA_009830355.1 Cherax destructor | reverse complement strand
ACTAAACGCGCTGGAACAGAGTTCTTATCTTATTTCCCGACGTTAGTGGAGATTAAATGATATAACGGACGCGAACGAGTAATGTCTATGTTGATTTACGTCGCCTCGCGCCGCATGACACCTAGAGTCGTATGACCCGTTCTTGCGGTGGCCAAATTCAATCTGACCGCTCGTGCTGCTTTTTGCAGCCTCGTGCAACCATGTGCTGCCACGAGGTGCCTCGTGGTGCTGTGGTCAGCACAATTCTTGACACACTGTTGACAGTACATCTGGCATTAATTAAATTGTTTATGCAGCCAGACGCGCCTCCTCTGGCCCTTTCCTAAGGGTGGAAAGGGTAAGGGCCCTTACCAAGGGTAGTAAGGGCGCATACCCCCCTCCTTTGGAGAATTTTCTCCACAACTGTCCCGTGCTCACACCTTCCCACAAGGTAAAACAGCAATTACTTGTGCTCTTGCATCTGGAATACTGTCCCGTGCTCACACCTACCCACAGGTAGAACAGCAATTACTTGTGTTCTTGCGTCTGGAATACTGTCCGTGCTCACACCTTCCCACAAGGTAAAACAGCAATTACTTGTGCTCTTGCGTCTGGAATACTGTTCCGTGCTCACACCTACCCACAAGGTAGAACAGGAATTACTTGTGCTCTTGCGTCTGGAATACTGTCCCGTGCTCACACCTTCCCACAAGGTAGAACAGCAATTACTTGTGCTCTTGCGTCTGGAATACTGTCCCGTGCTCACACCTTCCCACAAGGTAAAACAGCAATTACTTGTGCTCTTGCATCTGGAATACTGTCCTGTGCTCACACCTACCCACAAGGTAGAACAGCAATTACTTGTGCTCTTGCGTCTGGAATACTGTCCCGTGCTCACACCTTCCCACAAGGTAGAACAGCAATTACTTGTGCTCTTGCGTCTGGAATACTGTCCCGTGCTCACACCTTCCCACAAGGTAAAACAGCAATTACTTGTGCTCTCGCGTCTGTAATACTGTCCCGTGCTCACACCTTCCCACAAGGTAAAACAGCAATTACTTGTGCTCTTGCATCTGGAATACTGTCCCGTGCTCACACCTACCCACAAGGTAGAACAGCAATTACTTGTGCTCTTGCGTCTGGAATACTGTCCCGTGCTCACACCTACCCACAAGGTAGAACAGCAATTACTTGTGCTCTTGCGTCTGGAATAATGTCCCGTACTCACACCTACCCACAAGGTAGAACAGCAATTATTTGTGCTCTTGTGTCTGGAATACTGTCCCGTGCTCACACCTACCCACAAGGTAGAACAGCAATTACTTGTGCTCTTGCGTCTGGAATACTGTCCCGTGCTCACACCTACCCACAAGTTAGAACAGATACTGGTAACTTCTTAAAGTACTTGCAATGTATTCTTTGAAGAGGAGATAGGCAAGTCCCATTTCTGCACAGTGCCATAACAGTATTTTGGATTGAGAGATATGAGAGGGAGTGCAGCATAAACCCAGTGAAGATAAACGAGACACTTGCATATCACTTGGATATCTTTACTGGGGAAAAGTTGCTTTATCAATCCAATACAGAGAAAAAGGTTGAAGATGTGAAGAGGGAGTTTAAGGTAATTGGTGCTTCAGCCAGAGATGATGTGTTCAGTCCCCTCAGTCTTGATATTAAGTACTTTCATAAAGACTGATAGACTGAACATATGTAATGAAGGTAGAATTACCGACAATATGTTAGGTAAAAGGACACATGTGCAACTAATGTGATATTTAATTGTAGCAACATTTCGTTCTCTTTGTATTAGATTGATAAAGCCACTGGTTGGCGAAACGTTCCCGCACTAAAGATATCCAACTTATGCACAAATGTCTAACTCATCTATTTGTCGTTTTTCTAAGCAAATTGTAATAAGCCCAATAGAAAACATAGGCACAGTTAGAGAATACTGTGTCAACATCCTTGATCCAAGACTCTTCAACCTGTGACCAGCAGATATCACAGCTATTTATGAAGTAAAAGATTACCGAAGCATACTGTACCATTACCTGCTACAAGTGACGGATCACCCAGTTTGTGACGGCTTTGGGCCCCCAGTTTAGCCCACCGGTCTCTAATTCAACCCAGGGATCCATAATTCAGTCCACCGGTCTCCATATTTCCGGTTTCCAGTCAATTTGGTCTAGCTTCTTCGGGAAAGGAACAATAATTATTCTCCCCTCCCTCTCCCAACATACTGGAGTGAGTGTCCCGTAACTCTATCGCTAGCGCACTCTGCTCACACACTGAGGTCCGGAGTTCGAATCTCCGGTACGGCTGGAAAATCATTAGGGACGTGTTTCCATAAGACACCTGCTGTCCATGTTCACCCATCAGTTTAAAAAAAATGGGTACCTGGGTGTTAGTCGACTGGTGTGGGTCGCATCCTGGGACAAAATGACCTAATTTGCCCGAAATGCTCAGCATAACAAGCGGCTTTCTGTATAGTAGTATGTCACTGATGTCAGCTAGGCCTGTATACCTTATACATGTAGAAATAAGGATTTTATTATTATTTATTTATTTATTATAGGAGAAAGTGCAAAATAAACCCAGTGAAAAGCAGGGGTGCAGTGGGCACAACAAGGGAATACTGTATTAACGTTCGTAGCCTCAGACTATTCAACATCCTACTAGAAAATATATTTTACTTGTGCCACCACATGGTATATAATCTTAATGACCCTTTGAGTGGTCGACAGGCTTAAGCCCTCTTTTGACCTGGTATGGGACCAGGCCGGGGTCATTGACCTCTGGAGACTGACTCCAGGTATAGGAAATTTCAATTTAGTAAATGTTACAAATTTACAGATATGATTTTTAACTGTTGCGGGAAGAAAAAAAAATACTTTAAATTGCCCATGATCAGTCATCGTGGTCTCTCATTACCCCTCCTCCTTCACTGCCTCATTACCCCTCCTCCTTCACTGCCTCATTACCCCTCCTCTTTCAACGCCTTACTCTTTTCCCTTCACTTTCTCTTCACCTTATTCATCCTCCTTCACCTCGCCCCACTTCACCCCTGATGCTCTAAACACAACTTCCTTTGCTCTTCATCCCTCCCTCTCTCTATGTAGTTACACTCCTACACACGTCTCTAAGTTCTCGTCATCCCTGCTTCCTCGTTTTTAAAGAGGTGAACCGGTAAGCCAGTGGAAGGCCTCGGTCAGAGGACCAAAAGCTCTCCAGCTGCGGGTCATTATATGACTAAGAACGTCGCGTTAAGAAACACTTGTCCTGTTTCCTGACAACTCTTACCTAACCCTAAGCTCGTACATTTCCCCACTCTTCGTCCTTTCTTCATTCTACATATATTGTCATTCCTGCTCATCTTCATTTCCTCCTATTTTTCACTGATGCCCACTGATATTTTCCCCTCATTGTTACCATCGTCATGTGGTCAATGCACCACCACGTCCCTCCACCTCTCTGTTTTTTCACACAGGGTTTGACAAGGTTAGGTTAAGCATCCCTAGCTTTATTGACAAGCTATTTACAAGTTAAGGGTTCCTAACTTTATTGACAAGCTAAGAGCTGTTACCTACATCAGCTCATTTGAAAGCATTTTTATTGTTATGAAACATACAAGTAGGGAACAGGATGAAGTTGCAGCCATCTGTGGGCCAACATTTTCATTTGATCAACTGACTTTATCTCGTTGACATCATAATGTTGTACGAATGTGTTCCAGACTCGAGTCATCCTGGGGATAAATGATCTCAGATGAAGTGATGTTCTGGAGAAGGGTACAGCCAGAGTGAAGTTGCTGCTTGCTTCCCTTCTTGTGGTATAGAAACTTGCTTCTCGTTGTCCTCGAAGTGGAGCCAAGTGTGGCTCCTCTCTCTCTCTCCAGGAGGGAGTTTCACCTCAGCATGTGAAACTAGTCAATCTCTCTCTTCTTACTCAGTCTTTTTTTTTCTTCTCCTCCTTAACCATCATTGCTGCAAGAAAGCGAGGCCACCGCTAAGATGGGGTGTCGTGACACATCCTCGCCAAGAATTCTTAATACTTGGCTGAACTTACTGACATTCCTTCATCAATTAAACAAGACAAACTGAGACGCTCGTAGCCTTGTTGAATGTTCACGCTTCAATTGTACCTCACAGGATATATACACCGAGAGGTGCACATCTCTTAACTTTATATACACTGAGAGTTTATTTTAATCCCTATTTAAGGGATTTTGTATTCATCACTAGTGACATGCAACTTTAATGGGTTTAAGCCCTATTAACTAAAAATAGTGCGTCTGTTATTTGTTATATTATTCCTACACCAGTACTGATATACCCGCTCTGTGCTAAAGGAATTATATATCCTCTTGTTTAAGAACACCAGGAAGATTATACTGACGCCAGGAAGTTAATACTGACGCCAGGAAGTTAATACTGTCACCAGGAAGACTATACTGACACCATTGAAATCATAGAGACAGGAACATTATACTGAGCCAGGGCTGTGAAGTCGGAGGGAGTCGGAAGCAGTTCTTGGGTTACTGGAGTCGGAGTCGGGTCTGTAAAAATGTACCGACTCCAACTCCAAATAAATTTAAATAGTATAGAATATAAGTTAAACAATACATTAATCTGGAAAATGAAGGTTATTTACCTAATTGAGTTCATCTCTTTTAAAATGGTAATTTATTGTTGTTTTAGGTGTTCAGTAGCTTTTTACTTTTTTTTTTTGTAGTTTTAATGTTGAATTTTTTTGGTAATATCAAAGGATGTACTTAAGATTTTTGAACTAATAGAGAAAAATGTTTCTGACTCAGATTTTCTTTTATAGTTTCTATTACAGCCCATTACTTTATGCTTGGTAGTCTTTTTTTATAAAAATATAACCCTCATTGTTTCTATTTTTCAAGTTTTGTCCTTTGTTTAACTATAAGATTACTGAATGTAAGTTCTTTAATAAATAAAATAAGCCAGAGTGGCATACCTATTTAAAGCCAAGCTTTAACAGGTTACTGAGCTTCTATGTTGCATGCTTGCAACCCATATAGGAAATATATAATTAGTATATTTATAATTTATTTCCTATATCGATATATAAATAAAGGAGTCTGAGTGGGAGGTTTAATGTTGCGACTCCACAGACTTGAATTACAGACACTTTAGTAGTAGTGAAAAAACGAAATGATATAGTCAGAGCTACGTAATTTAGCTCAAGTGGCAGCGTGAGGCGCCCTCCCCCTCCTCGAATCCTGCCCTCCCTACACTCCCCATCCAGCCATCCCCTCACTCCCCACCCAGCCATCCCCTCACTCAACACCCAACCCTCCCCTCACCACATCCAGCCCTCCCAACACTCCCATCCTGCCCTCCCCACACTCCCTATCCAGCCCTCCCATCCTGCCCTCCCCGCTACTTCCCATCTAGCCTTCCCAACACTCCCCATCCTGCCCTCTCCACACCCCATCCTTCCCTCTCCACACTCCCCATCCTGCCCACCCCACACTCCCCATCTTGCCCTCCCTACACTCCCCCATCCTGCTCTCCCCATACTCGCCAAACCTCTGCTCTCCCTCATACCTGGTTATTCATACTTTTCAATACACAGCACTGTTATTTCAACACAATATTTAATATATCAGTTCTCATCTCCTAACAGAATGACCATCCCAGAGTGACCGCCTCTGCTCATGTACAGATGAAGAGATTCTGATTAGAATTCTCTCTCTCTCTCTCTCTCTCTCTCTCTCTCTCTCTCTCTCTCTCTCTCTCTCTCTCTCTTTGGGGTTCTGTTAATTGGGGTATCTCTTAAAAATTTCCTATTGCTATCACAACCACTACCATCACTACCACCACCACCATCACCACCACTACCACCACCAAGACTACTACCATCACCATCACTACCATCACTACCACCACCATCACTGCCACCACCACTACTTCCACCACCACTACTACCATCACCACTACCATCACTGCCACCACCACTACTACCACCACCACCACTACCATCACTATTACCATCACCACCACTACCATCACTACTACCACTACCTGATGGTAGTGGTACTATCAACTACTATCACCACCACCACTATCATCACTACCACCACCACCACTATCATCACTACTACCACCACCACTATCATCACTACCACCACCATCACTATCATCACTACCACCACCACCACTACTAACACCACCACTATCATCACTACCACCACTACACAACCACCACTACTACCACCACCACCACCACTACTACCATCACCACTACCATCACTGCCACCACCACTACCATCACTGCCACCACCACTACCATCACTTTTACCATCACCACCACTACCATCACTACTACCACCACCACCACTACTACCACCACCACCACTTTCATCACTACCACCACTACTACCACCGCCACCACTTTCATCACTACCACCACTACTACCACCACCACCACTTTCATCACTACCACCACTACTACCACCACCACTACTACTACCACCACTACCACTACCACCATCACCACCACTACTACCATTACCACCATTGCCAACACTGCCACTACCATCACTACCACCACCACTACCATCACCACCACCACCATCACTACTACCACCATCACTACTACCACCACCACTACCATCACCACCACTACCATCACTGCCACCAACACTACCACCACCACCACTACCATCACTACCACCACTACTACCACTACCACTACTATCACTGTCACCGCCACCACTACTACCATCACTACCACCACCACTACTATCACTGCCACCACCACTACTATCACTGCCACCACCACCACTACCACCACCACCACCACTACTACTACCACCACCACCACTACCATCATTGCCACCACCACCACTACTACCACCATAACTACCACCACTACCATCACTGCCACCACCACCACTACTACCACCACCACTACCATCACTGCCACCACTACTACTACCATCACCACCATTACCATCACCACCACTACCATCACCACTACTATCACCACCACTACCATCACCACCACCACTACCACCACCACCATCACCACCACTATCACCACTACCACTACCTCCACTGCCA
The DNA here is from genome assembly GCA_009830355.1 of Cherax destructor. Taxonomy (NCBI): domain Eukaryota; kingdom Metazoa; phylum Arthropoda; class Malacostraca; order Decapoda; family Parastacidae; genus Cherax; species Cherax destructor. The sequence goes on along the minus strand of WNWK01053662.1, from coordinate 4,738 downwards.
CCATAACCACCACTACCACCACCACTCCCTTCCGTCTCCACCTCGACATCACTGCCTACCTAACCGTCTAATTCCATTTCCTAACTGAAAATTTCTAGTAGATATGAACCAAGTTCCTCCAATTCCTTGGATCATATGTTTCTTTTCTCTTAACTGAGACTACTAAAAAAATCTCAAGTAAATAGTGTGTATAGGGAAAAAAATACTCCACTACGTTAAACCACGACCACTTCCTTGGATCAAGTCTTTCTCTACTAATCATTTTACCCACCTATACTAGTTCAGCTTCGTCAGATCTCAATGTATTCCACTATGAACTTTAAGTTGCAATAAACAAGTGTTTTTGTTTTATCACCATAATATCCTCACTATACACCATATTAGGAGTTTTCTCCTTAATATCCCTCTCTCAATCTGCAGCCTTTTTTTTTTTCAATACTTCATTCTCTTTCAGTATGCATCATACTATTTTCAAATACATCGTTCTGTCGCCTTTGTAGTCTGAGTAATTCATTTTAAATACATCCAGAGGATACTCCACCTCTTCGTTAGTGATGTTCATCTTCCTCACAACACTAGTCCTCTCTCTCTCACTCACTCACTCTCTCTCTTCTCTTTTCTCTCTCTCTCTCTCTCTCTCTTCTCTTCTCTTCTCTCTCTCTTCTCTCTCTCTCTCTCTCTCTCTCTCTCTCTCTCTCTCTCTCTCTCTCTCTCTCTCTCTCTCTCTCTCTCTCTCTCTCTCTCTTACTCTCTCTCTCGTGTCAGGTCCAGATAGTTTCAGAGTTAATATTCCATCCAGAAGATACCATATAAAGTTAGTATAGTTCTTTTGTATTTTAATAACTTTGGAGTCATATAGGGGAGTAGAAATAGGAAGCACGTCTGTGTGGCGCTCAGCAGACGGAGGATCAAGCCTTCACCACGACTTGTGCTGAATGACCCACATGAACTATTTAAAAAATAATTTAAGAACTTGGAGTGCATAGTACATTTAGCTATCCAGTGTTTATTCTCACATTTTTTCAAGTATTTTATGAACATTCTGTGTTTTTAAATGTGCTATTTAATAATAGAGTATTCTTTTTGAAAGTTAACGGTGTATTTAAAAAAATGTTCATTTTATATATATCAAAGTGTAATTTAGTAAGAGAGACTTTTTATTACTTCAGGAGAAATTTAGTAAAAGTTTGTATTTTTTCAATAGTTCAGTTGAGAGTATTTTGACCTAACTTAAAGGGTGTGTTATTAATAGCTCAGGGTGTAATTTACAAAAAAGGTGTATTTTTAATAAATCATTATGAAATTTAGTAAAAGGGATTTTTTTAATAAAAACTACTTTTAACAGAGGAAAGTGTTTCTAGTTTAATCAGAATTTATAAATTTACTTTCAAATATTATTGAAGGTGTTGAAGTTTATAAAATATATATACTGTAATCTATTTAGTATAGCCATATTTACAGAACGTCATCACCATTAAGACAAAGCTTAACTTCTCATCTTCGGTCGGAGTGGTTAAGAATAGTGTACTATCATACATGGACAGCTAATAACATCTGTCAGAGGTTACCTAGATACACATTAGCGGGTACATGGGAAAGCAATTACACTATTTCAGAGGACAACTACAACATTGTGAAAATATTTTACAAAACTTCCGTCTCTCTTACTCTATACCACGAAGCACCTCTCAAAGAAATTTTCACATATTGCCTCAGAATAAAAAAAATACATTTGAGGAGTAGCGTGTTTTTCTCGCTATTAGCAAACGAAGGATCGAACCTCAACCATCCCTTCAGCTGAATAACCAAAGCTGGTTTAGCAGGCTTCTTTTTACTCTAATATTCACATAATATGTATTTTAATATAGTCTATTCAAATAAAGACTTAAAACAATGGGTTTAGGGAGAATTACATTATATCACAGCAGGAAGTTAAAGATAATTAATCTCTCTCTCTCTCTCTCTATCTCTCTCTCTCTCTATATATATATATATATATATATATATATATATATATATATATATATATATATATATATATATATATATATATATATATATATATATATATATGTCGTGCCGATTAGGTAAAACTGGTCAATTAGCAAGAACTCATCTAAAATTAAGTCCTTTCTAAAATTTTCTAATACGTTTAAAGATATATTTTTTCATTTATGTTAATGTAAGAATTTATAATTTTGTACCAAGAGAAACTTTCAAAACCTACCTAACCTTATTACAACAAGCGCAATTTAATTTAGCCTAACCCAACTAAATATATTTTAGATACGTTAACATTAATTTAATAATAAACAAACACAATTAAATATATATTTTTCGTTATGTTCAGAATGATTTTGGCGAAATTTTTGCATACACAAATTTTCACTTGTCTTATATGGCAAGGTGAGCGTTGCTATTTAAGCCAAAATCGCAAGTTTTACCTAATCGGCACGACATATATATATATATATATATATATATATATATATATATATATATATATATATATATATATATATATATATTTACACATTTTATAGGAAAGCTTATAAGCAAGTGGGTTTTATCAGTAGCAACAACATATGAATTAGGGTTTTTATAAGCAGGAAGTAAGGGTTTTATCAGTAGGAAATCTTCTAAATTAGGCTTTTATTCGAAGGAATTACTTATAAAGTCGGGATTTTTGATAGCTACATACACATTATTTTATATTAAGAACTTTTATTTTTAGGAAAAAAACAATAGAATTTTATAGGTGCATACACATTATTTTAATAGCAAGAAATTTTAAATTTAGCTACATATACATTATTCTCACAGGAAGAAATTATAATTTAAGAATCTACAATTTTCATGAAGACTTTTGCAACTTGCGTAAGCATGTCAGTTTCCAGTAAATACACATAACTTATGCAATATCAGATGCACCCCTAGCGCTGCACGACCCTTGTCAGTTTAGCGCTTTATTATTTGATTATAATAATCAGATACACCCGCGTGCAACATACGAACTCCGCCTTCATCAAGAACTTTTAAAATATTTCTCCAAGCTCGTGTGTTATGCCAGTTATGAATAAGGAGTATAACACCTTCATTTTAAATGAAAACTGCTCTTTGATTTATATTGAAATGCAGTTTCAGTATATATCTCATTGTACCGTCATAACACTCTTCCACCAATTCCTTCGGAGTGGGTATATATATATATATATATATATATATATATATATATATATAGAGAGAGAGAGAGAGAGAGAGAGAAGTTTTTATTGCATTTATGGATTTAGAAAAGGCATATGATAAAGTGGATAGGGGAGCAATGTGGCAAATGTTGCAAGTGTATTCAATAGGTAGTAAGTTACTGAAGGCTGTAAAGAGTTTTTATGAGGATAGTGAGGCTCAGGTTAGGGTGTGTAGAGAGAGGGAGATTACTTCCGGTAAAAGCAGGTCTTAGACAGGATGTGTAATGTCACCATGGTTGTTTAATATATTTATAGATGGGGTTGTAAAAGAAGTAAATGCTAGGGTGTTGGGGAGAGGGTGGGATTAAATTATGGAGAATTAAATGCAAATGGGAGTTGACACAGTTACTTTTTGATGATGATACTGTGCTTATGGGAGATTCTAAAGAAAAGTTGCAAAGGTTAGTGGACGAGTTTGGGAGAGGTAAAGGTAGAAAGTTAAATGAACATAGATAAGAGTAAGGTGATGAGGGTATCAAACGATTTAAATAAAGAAAATTGGATATCACATTGGAGAGAGGGATTATGGAAGAAGTAAATGTTTTCAGATATTTGGGAGTTGATGTCAGCAGATGGGTTTATGAAGGATGAGGTTAACCATAGAATTGATGAAGGAAAAAGGTGAGTGGTATTGAGGTATCTGTGGAGACAAAAACGTTATCCATGGAGGCAAAGAAGGGAATGTACGAAAGTATAGTGGTACCAACACTCTTATATGGGTGTGAAGCATGGGTTGCAAATGCTGCAGCGAGGAGGAGGCTGGAGGCAGTGGAGATGTCCTGTCTAAGGGCAATGTGTGGTGTAAATATTATGCAGAAAATTCGGAATGTGGAAATTAGAGAAGGTGTGGAGTTACTAAAAGTATTTGTCAGAGGGCTGAAGAGGTTGTTGAGGTGGTTTGGTCATTTAGAGAGAATGGATCAAAGTAGAATGACTTGGAGAGCGTATAAATCTGTAGGGGAAGGAAGGGGGTAGGGGTCGTCCTAGAAAAGGTTGGAGGGAAGGGGTAAAGGAGGTTTTGTGGGCGAGGGGCTTGGACTTCCAGCAAGCATGTGTGAGCGTGTTAGATAGGAGTGAATGGAGACGAATGGTTTTTGGGACATGACGATCTGTTGGAGGTGAGCAGGGTAACATTGTGTGAAGGGATTCAGGGAAACCAGTTAATTGATTTAGTTGGACTTGAGTCCTGGAAATGGGAAGTACAATGCCTGCACTTTAAAGGAGGGGTCTGAGATAGTGACAGCTGGGAGGACTTTTCTCAGCTGTAGTATCTGAGCTCTCTGCAAAGACAGTGATTATGTATGAGTGTGGTGAAAGTGTTGAATGATGATGAAAGTTTTTCTTTTTGGGGATTTTCTTTCTTTTGGGTCACCCTGCCTCATGGGAGACGGCCGACTTGTTGAAAAAAAAAAAAAAAAAAATATATATATATATATATAAAATTTATTTCAAGATACAATACACTGTCAAAATACATTAACAAGATGACAACA
>WNWK01053661.1:0-11808 GCA_009830355.1 Cherax destructor | reverse complement strand
CATTGTTAGAATGATGGTTACAGTGCCTTCATAACATTGTTAGGAATGATGGTTACAGTGCCTTCATAACATTGTTGGGAATGATGGTTACAGTGCCTTCATAGCATTGTTAGGAATGATGGTTACAGTGCCTTCATAACAATGTTGGGAATGATGGTTACAGTGCCTTCATAACATTGTTAGGAATGATGGTTACAGTGCCTTCATAACATTGTTAGGAATGATGGTTACAGTGCCTTCATAGCATTGTTAGGAATGATGGTTACAGTGCCTTCATAGCATTGTTAGGAATGATGGTTACAGTGCCTTCATAACAATGTTGTGAATGATGGTTACAGTGCCTTCATAACATTGTTAGGAATGATGGTTACAGTGCCTTCATAACATTGTTAGGAATGATGGTTACAGTGCCTTCATAGCATTGTTAGGAATGATGGTTACAGTGCCTTCATAACATTGTTAGGAATGATGGTTACAGTGCCTTCATAACAATGTTGGGAATGATGGTTACAGTGCCTTCATAACATTGTTAGGAATGATGGTTACAGTGCCTTCATAACATTGTTAGGAATGATGGTTACAGTGCCTTCATAACATTGTTAGGAATGATGGTTACAGTGCCTTCATAACATTGTTAGGAATGATGGTTACAGTGCCTTCATAACATTGTTAGGAATGATGGTTACAGTGCCTTCATAACAATGTTGGGAATGATGGTTACAGTGCCTTCATAACATTGTTAGGAATGATGGTTACAGTGCCTTCATAACATTGTTAGGAATGATGGTTACAGTGCCTTCATAACATTGTTAGGAATGATGGTTACAGTGCCTTCATAACATTGTTGGGAATGATGGTTACAGTGCCTTCATAACAATGTTGGGAATGATGGTTACAGTGCCTTCATAACATTGTTAGGAATGATGGTTACAGTGCCTTCATAACATTGTTAGGAATGATGGTTACAGTGCCTTCATAACATTGTTAGGAATGATGGTTACAGTGCCTTCATAACATTGATCAAAATCGAAGTCATCAAGTTTTTGAATCCTGACCAGTAGAAGAGTAACACATGTGCAACAGTTAAGTAGAACACAAATATGACTAATTATGGAGACAGAAGAAGCAGTGGAGAGGTACAGGCGATGTAATTAGTTTAACAGCACTGAAGAGGTAGTGTTAAGGTGGTCACTTATTTGGCTATTAAAAGTGTTCAGCTTTAACTCTAACAATGTTCAAGACCATGAATCAGAACACTTGTCAAGACTGAGGGACTGACCACCTCAAAACTACTTCTTCAAGGCTGATGGACTGATTACATCATTTTTACCTCTCCACCGCTTCTGTTGTTTCCATATTTAATCGCCTCTACATTTTGAGACACAGTGAATCTCTAAGAGGATACAAATATAGTCTTTTAATGGACCTCGGACAACAATATGATATTAAGTGAAGATAAGTTTCAGTTGCTGCTTCGTGAAGGAATGGAGGAAATGAATTTAGACTAAAAGGGAGTACAGGACTAACTCAACTCGCTCAGTACAGCGGAAGTTCCATGTGAAAGACTTGGGAGTAAAGATTCAAGGATCACAGCAGTGTTGCTACTGCTACCGAAATGACAATGATGGACTGGATAACTAGAACTTTCAAGACAAGGGATGCTGACCCAATGATGATTCTCTATAAGTCATTTGTCCTCTCTAGGTTGGAACAATGCTATATACCAACAGCTCACTTCAAGGCAGAGAACTTTCACTGCCCAAATACAATAAGCCAAACGTCTAAATTACTGGGAAAGTTTAAGATCCTTCAATTGTATTCCTTGCAAAATAGGCGAGAAAGGTACATCATTATCTACACCTGGTAAATCCTGGAGAGACTGGTGCCAAACCTGTACATCGAAATCACACTGTGTGTACACAAGAGGCGACGTGTACAGTAAGAGGGAACTCCATGAGTGTCAGAGGTCCTTAGCAGAAAACCTCTGGCTGTCTTCAAGAGGAACTTGACAAGGTCTCCCAGTCAGTTTCTGATCAGTTGGACTGCACGAGACCAACAGTAACGGACTGTTTGGTCAAGCCTTCATCCAACGGGATACATAACTGCATCCTATTGTACATGTGCCTTAATCATTTTGTTGTTGCCTGATGCTGCTAACAGATCAGCAGCACTCTCTGCTAGCAGACCAGCAGAACTCTCTGCTAGCAGACCAGCAGCACTCTCTGCTAGCAGACCAGCAGAACTCTCTGCTAGCAGACCAGCAGCACTCTCTGCTAGCAGACCAGCAGCACTCTCTGCTAGCAGACCAGCAGCACTCTCTGCTAGCAGACAAGCAGCACTCTCTTCTAGCAGACCAGCAGCACTCTCTGCTAGCAGACCAGCAACACTCTCTGCTAGCAGACCAGCAACACTCTCTGCTAACAAACCAGCAGCACTCTCTGCTAGCAGACCAGCAGCACTCTCTTCTAGCAGACAAGCAGCACTCTCTGCTAGCAGACCAGAAACACTCTCTGCTAGCAGACCAGCAGCACTCTCTGCTAGCAGACCAGCAGCACTCTTTGCTAGCAGACAAGCAGCACTCTCTTCTAGCAGACCAGCAGCACTCTCTGCTAGCAGACCAGCAACACTCTCTGCTAACAGATCAGCAGCACTCTCTAGCAGACACTCTCTGCTAGTAGACCAGCAGCACTCTCCGCTAGCAGACCAGTAACACTCTCTGCTAGCAGACCAGTAACACTCTCTGCTAGCAGACCAGCAACACACTCTGCTAGCAGACCAGCAACACACTCTGCTAGCAGACCAGCAACACTCTCTGCTAGCAGACCAGTAACACTCTCTGCTAGCAGACCAGCAGCACTCTCTGCTAGCAGACCAGCAACACTCTCTGCTAGTAGACCAGCAACACTCTGCTAGCAGACCAGTAACACTCTCTGCTAGTAGACCAGTAACACTCTCTGCTAGCAGACCAGCAACACTCTCTGCTAGCAGACCAGCAACACTCTCTGCTAGTAGACCAGCAGCACTCTCAGCTAGCAGACCAGTAACACTCTCTGCTAGCAGACCAGTAACACTCTCTGCTAGCATACCAGCAGCACTCTCTGCTAGTAGACCAGCAACACTCTCTGCTAGCAGACCAGTAACACTCTCTGCTAGTAGACCAGCAACACTCTCTGCTAGCAGACCAGCAACACTCTCTGCTAGCAGACCAGCAACACTCTCTGCTAGTAGACCAGCAACACTCTCTGCTAGCAGACCAGTAACACTCTCTGCTAGTAGACCAGTAACACTCTCTGCTAGCAGACCAGCAACACTCTCTGCTAGCAGACCAGCAACACTCTCTGCTAGTAGACCAGCAACACTCTCTGCTAGCAGACCAGTAACACTCTCTGCTAGCAGACCAGCAGCACTCTCTGCTAGCAGACCAGCAACACTCTCTGCTAGCAGACCAGCAGCACTCTCTGCTAGTAGACCAGTAACACTCTCTGCTAGCAGACCAGTAACACTCTCTGCTAGTAGACCAGTAACACTCTCTGCTAGCAGACCAGTAACACTCTCTGCTAGCAGACCAGCACCACTCTCTGCTAGCAGACCAGTAACACTCTCTGCTAGTAGACCAGTAACACTCTCTGCTAGCAGACCAGCAACACTCTCTGCTAGCAGACCAGCAACACTCTCTGCTAGCAGACCAGCAACACTCTCTGCTAGTAGACCAGCAACACTCTCTGCTAGCAGACCAGTAACACTCTCTGCTAGTAGACCAGTAACACTCTCTGCTAGCAGACCAGCAACACTCTCTGCTAGCAGACCAGCAACACTCTCTGCTAGTAGACCAGTAACACTCTCTGCTAGCAGACCAGCAACACTCTCTGCTATCAGACCAGCAGCACTCTCTGCTAGTAGACCAGTAACACTCTCTGCTAGCAGACCAGTAACACTCTCTGCTAGTAGACCAGTAACACTCTCTGCTAGCAGACCAGTAACACTCTCTGCTAGCAGACCAGCAGCACTCTCTGCTAGCAGACCAGTAACACTCTCTGCTAGCAGACCAGCAGCACTCTCTGCTAGCAGACCAGTAACACTCTCTGCTAGCAGACCAGCAGCACTCTCTTCTAGTAGACCAGCAACACTCTCTGCTAGCAGACCAGTAACACTCTCTGCTAGTAGACCAGCAACACTCTCTGCTAGCAGACCAGTAACACTCTCTGCTAGTAGACCAGTAACACTCTCTGCTAGCAGACCAGCAACACTCTCTGCTAGCAGACCAGCAACACTCTCTGCTAGTAGACCAGTAACACTCTCTGCTAGCAGACCAGCAACACTCTCTGCTAGCAGACCAGCAACACTCTCTGCTAGCAGACCAGCAACACTCTCTGCTAGTAGACCAGTAACACTCTCTGCTAGCAGACCAGCAAAACACTCTGCTAGCAGACCAGCAGCACTCTCTGCTAACAGACCAGCAGCACTCTCTGCTAGCAGACCAGCAACACTCTCTGCTAGCAGACCAGCAACACTCTCTGCTAGCAGACCAGCAACACACTCTGCTAGCAGACCAGCAGCACTCTCTGCTAACAGACCAGCAGCACTCTCTGCTAGCAGACCAGTAACACTCTGCAAGCAGACCAGCAACACTCTCTGCTAGCAGACCAGCAACACACTCTGCTAGCAGACCAGCAACACTCTCTGCTAGCAGAACAGCAACACACTCTGCTAGCAGACCAGCAACACTCTCTGCTAGCAGACAATCAGCACTTTCTGCTAGCAGACCAGCAGCACCCTCTGCTAGCAGACCAGCAGCACTCTCTGCTAGCAGACCAGCAGCACTCTCTGCTAGCAGACCAGCAGCACTCTCTGCTAGCAGACCAGCAGCACTCTCTGCTAGCAGACCAGCAGCACTCTCTGCTAGCAGACCATCAGCACTCTCTGCTAGCAGACCAGCAGCACTCTCTGCTAGCAGACCAGCAACACTCTCTGCTAGCAGAACAGCAACACACTCTGCTAGCAGACCAGCAACACTCTCTGCTAGCAGACCAGCAGCACCCTCTGCTAGAAGACCAGCAGCACTCTCTGCTAGCAGACCAGCAGCACTCTCTGCTAGCAGACCAGAAACACTCTCTGCTAGCAGACCAGCAGCACTCTCTGCTAGCAGACCAGTAACACTCTCTGCTAGCAGACCAGCAGCACACTCTGCTAGCAGACCAGCAGCACTCTCTGCTAGGAGACCAGTAACACTCTCTGCTAGCAGACCAGTAACACTCTCTGCTAGCAGACCAGCAGCACACTCTGCTAGCAGACCAGCAGCACTCTCTGCTAGCAGACCAGCAGCACTCTCTGCTAGCAGACCAGCAGCACTCTCTGCTAGCAGACCAGCAACACTCTCTGCTAGCAGACCAGCAACACTCTCTGCTAGCAGACCAGCAACACTCTCTGCTAGCAGACCAGCAACACTCTCTGCTAGCAGACCAGCAGCACTCTCTGAGTTCTTGAGCTGCTGAATTCTCTTCTGAGATTCTTTCATTCTCAATATTGTCAAAGTTTGTTTAACACGACTCATCCGCTACACTGGCACTGAGAAAGTTATTCTTACATCAGAGATCTGCAGTAGAGATGCGCTAAGTGCCGTGTTGTATTTAGTTGTATAAATATCAAACCTAATTAACACTGACGCTTTGAGAGCTGATAGTGTGTCACCCAAGTGTGAAAATATTGGATCACTGAAAGCTTTGTTGATGAAATGTCTCAAATATTGTACTTGAAGCAGTGTTTCTGAGACCAGTAGAATATTTTTAAAAAATTAGATAAAGTGACACTAAGATTCCACTTATTTCCATCAATGATGGAGAGCGTGTGTTATCTAAACAATATATAGCAATGTCTTTTTGTTCACAGATGAGAGACAGCATTAAATTAACGTTATTCCTGCGGGAAGATACATCCTGAATGAGCTTGTGCTTTGATGGTTAATTTTCTTGATGAAGACTCTAGTTTACTGCACGCTAAAGCACTGACTCAAGTGACTCACTTTAATAAACAGGTACATGTGTATATATATATATATATATATATATATATATATATATATATATATATATATATATATATATATATATATATATATATATATATATATATATATATATATATATATATGTAGGTAGTAGGTTGGTAGACAGCAACCACTCAGGAGGTACTACCATCCTGCCAGGTGACTGTGAAACAGAAACCTGAAACTGTTTTACATGATGGTAGGATTGCTGGTGTCTTTTTTCTGTCTCATAAACATGCAAGATTTCAGGTACGTCTTGCTACTTCTACTTACACTTAGGTCACACTACGCAAACATGTACACGTTTATGTATACACACTCATCTGAGTTTTCTTTGATTTTATCTTAATAGTTCTTGTTCTTATTGCTTTTCCCTTTCATATCCATGGGGAAGTGGAATAAGAATCTTTCCTCCGTAAGCCATGCGTGTTGTAAAAGTCAACTAAAATGCCGGGAACAATGGGCTAGTAACCCCTTTTCCTGTATAGCTTACTAAAAAGAAGAAGAAGAAAATCGTCAAAGTGGGATGTTTGAATGTGCGTGGATGTTGTGCGAATGATAAGAAAGAGATGATTGTAGATGTTATGAATGAAAAGAAGCTGGATGTCCTGGCTTTAAGTGAGACAAAGCTGAAGGGGTAGGAGAGTTTCAGTGGGGAGAAATAAATGGGATTAGATCAGGGGTTTCAAATAGAGTTAGAGCTAAAGAAGGAGTGGCAATAATGTTGAATAATCAGTTATGGCAGGTAAAGAAGGAATATAAATGTATAAATTCAAGGATTATGTGGAGTAAAATAAAGGTTGGATGTGAAAAGTGGGTTATAGTAAGTGTTTATGCACCTGGAGAAGAGAGAAGTGTAGAAGAGAGAGAGAGATTTTGGGAAATGTTGAGTGAGTGTGTGGGGAGTTTTGAACCAAGTGAGAGAGTAATTGTGGTTGGGGATCTTAATGCTAAAGTGGGTAAAAATGTTGTGGATGGAGTAGTAGGTAAATTTGGGGTGCCAGGGGTAAATGTAAATGGGGAGCCATTAATTGAGCTATGTGTAGAAAGAGGTTTGGTAATAAGTAATACATATTTTATGAAAAAGAGGATAAATAAATATACAAGGTATGATATAGCACGTAAGGAAAGTAGTTTGTTGGATTATGTATTGGTGGATAAAAGGTTGATGAGTAGGCTTCAGGATGTACATGTTTATAGAGGGGCAACGGATATATCAGATCATTATTTGGTTGTAGCTACAGTTAGAGTAAAAGGTAGATGGGACAAAAGGAAAATGGCAACAGCAAGTAAGAGAGAGGTAAAAGTGTATAAACTAAGGGAGGAGGAAGTTAGGGTGAGATATAAGCAACTATTGGCAGAAAGGTGGGCTAGTGCAAGTAGGAGTACTGGGGAGGTTGAAGAAAGTTGGGATAGTTTTAAAAATGCAGTATTAGAATGTGGGGCAGAAGTTTGTGGTTATAGGAGGGTGGGTGCAGGAGGAAAGAGGAGTGAGTGGTGGAATGAAGAAGTAAAGGGTGTGATAAAAGAGAAAAAGGTAGCTTATGAGAGGTTTTTACAAAACAGAAGTGTTAGTAGAAGAGCAGAGTATATGGAGAGTAAAAGAAAGGTGAAGAAAGTGGTGAGAGAGTGCAAAAGAAGAGCGGATGAAAGAACGGGAGAGGCTCTGTCAAGAAATTTTGCTGAAAACAAGAAAAAATTTTGGAGTGAGATAAACAAGGTAAGAAAGCCTAGGGAACGAATGGATTTGTCAGTTAAAAACAGAGTAGGGGAGTTAGTAGATGGGGAGCTGGAGGTATTGGGTAGATAGCGGGAATATTTTGAGGAACTTATAAATGTCGATGAAAAGAGGGAGGCGATAATTTCATGTACTGGCCAGGGAGGTACAACATCGTTTAGGAGTGAAGAAGAGCAGGATGTGAGTGTGGGGAGGTGCGTGAGGCATTACGTAGAATGAAAGGGGGTAAAGCAGCTGGAATTGACGGAATCATGACAGAAATGTTAAAAGCAGGGGGATATAGTGCTGGAGTGGTTGGTATTTTTGTTTAATAAATGTATGAAAGAGGGAAGGTACCTAGGGATTGGCAGCGAGCATGTATAGTTCCTTTATATAAAGGGAAGGGGGATAAAAGAGAGTGTAAAAATTATAGGGGAATAAGTTTACTGAGTATACCAGGTAAAGTGTATGGCAGGGTTATTATTGAAAGAATTAGAGGTAAGACAGAGAGTAGGATTGCAGATGAGCAAGGAGGCTTTAGAGTGGGTAGGGGATGTGTAGATCAAGTGTTTACAGTGAAGCATATATGTGAACAGTATTTAGATAAAGGTAGAGAAGTTTTATTGCCTTTATGGATTTAGAAAAGGCATATGATAGAGTGGATAGGGGAGCAATGTGGCAAATGTTGCAAGTGTATGGAATAGGTAGTAAGTTACTGAAGGCTGTAAAGAGTTTTTATGAGGATAGTGAGGCTCAGGTTAGGGTGTGTAGGAGAGATGGAGATTACTTCCCGGTAAAAGTAGGTCTTAGACAGGGTTGTGTAATGTCACCATGGTTGTTTAATATATTTATAGATGGGGTTGTAAAAGAAGTAAATGCTAGGGTGTTGGGGAGAGGGTGGGATTAAATTATGGAGAATTAAATGCAAAATGGGAGTTGACACAGTTACTTTTGCTGATGATACTGTGCTTATGGGAGATTCTAAAGAAAAGTTGCAAAGGTTAGTGGACGAGTTTGGGAGAGTGTGTAAAGGTAGAAAGTTAAAAGTGAACATAGATAAGAGTAAGGTGATGAGGGTATCAAACGATTTAAATAAAGAAAAATTGGATATCACATTGGAGAGAGGGATTATGGAAGAAGTAAATGTTTTCAGATATTTGGGAGTTGATGTGTCAGCAGATGGGTTTATGAAGGATGAGGTTAACCATAGAATTGATGAAGGAAAAAGGTGAGTGGTGCATTGAGGTATCTGTGGAGACAAAAACGTTATCCATGGAGGCAAAGAAGGGAATGTACGAAAGTATTGTGGTACCAACACTCTTATATGGGTGTGAAGCATGGGTTGCAAATGCTGCAGCGAGGAGGAGGCTGGAGGCAGTGGAGATGTCCTGTCTAAGGGCAATGTGTGGTGTAAATATTATGCAGAAAATTCGGAATGTGGAAATTAGGAGAAGGTGTGGAGTTACTAAAAGTATTTGTCAGAGGGCTGAAGAGGGGTTGTTGAGGTGGTTTGGTCATTTAGAGAGAATGGATCAAAGTAGAATGACTTGGAGAGCGTATAAATCTGTAGGGGAAGGAAGGCGGGGTAGGGGTCGTCCTAGAAAAGGTTGGAGGAAGGGGTAAAGGAGGTTTTGTGGGCGAGGGGCTTGGACTTCCAGCAAGCATGTGAGCGTGTTAGATAGGAGTGAATGGAGACGAATGGTTTTGGGACATGACGATCTGTTGGAGTGTGAGCAGGGTAACATTGTGTGAAGGGATTCAGGAAACCAGTTAATTGATTTAGTTGGACTTGAGTCCTGGAAATGGGAAGTACAATGCCTGCACTTTAAAGGAGGGGTCTGAGATAGTGACAGCTGGGAGGGACTTTTCTCAGCTGTAGTATCTGAGCTCCTCTGCAAAGACAGTGATTATGTATGAGTGTGGTGAAAGTGTTGAATGATGATGAAAGTTTTTTCTTTTTGGGGATTTTCTTTCTTTTTGGGTCACCCTGCCTCGGTGGGAGACGGCCGACTTGTTGAAAAAAAAAAAAAATATATATATATATATATATATATATCGCCTAGTTGTGGTTGCAGGGGTCGAGTCATAGCTCCTGGCCCCGCCACTTCAATGGTCGCTACTGGGTCACTCTTCCTGCTCCATGAGCTTTGTCATACCTTTTCTTAAAACTATGTATGGATCTTGCCTTTACTACATCACTTCCCAGACTATTCCACTTCCTGACAACTCTGTGACTGAAGAAATACTTCCTAACATCCCTGTGATTCATCTGAGTCTTCAACTTCCAACTGTGACCCTTGTTGCTGTGTCCCATCTCTGGAACATCCTGTCTCTGTCCACCTTGTCAATTCCTCTCAGGATTTTATATGTCGTTATCATATCGCCCTTATCTATCCTGTCTTCCAGTGTCGTCAGATTGATTTCCCTTAACATCTCCTCGTAGGGCATTCCCCTTACCTCCTTGACTAGTCTTGTTGCAAACCTTTGCACTTTCTCTAGTTTCCTTACGTGTTTGGCTAGGTGCGGGTTCCAAACTGGTGCTGCATACTCCAATATAGGCCTAACGTACACAGTGTACAGAGTCCTGAACGATTTCTTATTGAGATGTCGGAATGTTGTTCTTAGGTTTGCTAGGCGCCCGTATGCAGCAGCAGTTATTTGGTTGATATGCGCCTCAGGAGATGTGCCTGGTGTTATACTAACCCCATGATATTTTTCCTTGAGTGAGGTTTGTAGTCTCTGGCTCCCTAGACTATACTCCGTCTGCGGTCTTCTTTGCCCTTCCCCAATCTTCATGACTTTGCACTTAGTGGGGTTGAACTCCAGTAGCCGGTTGCCTGCAGCCTGTCCAGATCCCTTTGTAGTGGAATCCAGCTCGCCACAGACGCCCACACACACACACGTGTGTGTGTGTGTGTGTGTCTCGTGCCGAATAGGTAAAAATGGCTATTTTGGCTTAAACAGCAGCGCTCTTATTGCCGAATAAGGCAAGCGAAAATTGGTGTATGTAGTAATTTCGCAAAAATCATTCTGAACATAACGAAAAAAAAATTTCCTTGTGTTTGTTTATTATCAAATTATTGTAAACTTATCTAAAGTATATTTAGTTTGATTAGGCTAAATTAAATTGCGCTTGTTATAATAAAGTTAGGTAAGTTTTCTAAGGTTCTTTTGGTACAAAATTATTATTTTTTACATTAACATAAATATATATGTTGCTTGTTTTTCTCGCAGCTTCATGGAATTTTGTGCTTCTAATTTTTTTTAACCTTTTTTTGTTGTTAACTTGACTTTGTATTATATGTCTGATGTAATGTCATGTTTTGTTTGTTTATAATTTTGGTCTATGTGCCAGTATTTTTATTAATTTTAATTTTATTGCAATTGGTATTAACTATTATTTTTTTTATTAACACATCGGCCGTTTCCCACCAAGGCAGGGTGGCACAAAAAAGAAAAACTTTCATCATCATTCACTCCATCACTGTCTTGCCAGAGGCGTGCTTACACTACAGTTATAAAACTGCAACATTAACACCCCTCCTTCAGAGTGCAGACACTGTACTTCCCATCTCCAGGAATCAAGTCCGGCCTGCCGGTTTCCCTGAATTCCTTCATAAATGTTACCTTGCTCACACTCCAACAGCACGTCAAGTCCTGAACACCATTTATCTCCATTCACTCCTATCTAACATGCTCTCGCATGCTTGCTGGAAGTCCAAGCCCCTCATGCACAAAACCTACTTTACCCCTTCCCTCCAACATTTCCTAGGCCGACCCCCACCCAGCCTTCCCTCCACTTCAGATTTGTACACTCTCGAAAACATTCTCTTTTGTTCCATCCTCTCTACATGTCCAAACCACCTCAACAACCCCTCCTCAGCCCTCTGGATAATAGTTTTGGCAATCCTGCACCTCCTCCTAATTTCCAAACTACTAATTCTCTGCATTATATTCACACCATACATTGCCCTCAGACATGACATCTCCACTGCCTCCAGCCTTCTCCTCGTTGCAACATTCACCACCCATGTTTCACACCCATATA
>WNWK01053660.1:0-11809 GCA_009830355.1 Cherax destructor | reverse complement strand
CACTATGGTATAAGAGGACACTCCTTAAACTACCTAAAATCATACCTTAGCAACAGAAACCAATGTGTACACTAATGGAGCTAGCTCCACCGGAAACTATTACCGTAGGGGTCCCACAGGAAGTGTTCTGGGCCCACTACTTTTTCTCATTTACATTAACGACCTACAAATGCATCTCAACTACTAAACCCATACTTTTTGCAGATGACACTACATACGTTATTCTCACCCAAGCCCAGACACACTAGCCAACACTGCAAATACTGAATTGCAGAAAATATCTACCTGGATGATGACCAACAAACTAACTCTCAATATTGATAAAACCTATTTTATCCAGTTTGGGAACAGAGCTGCAAATGCCACTAACATAATGATAAACGGGTCCCCTATCGCAAAACTCAGGAAAATTCTTAGGAATACATCTTGACAGTGGCCTCAAATTTCAGACACAATACAACAAATCTCCAAGAAAGTCTCAAAGACCGTGGGAATACTATCCAAGATACGGTACTATGTTCCACAACCACCCTCCATACCCTATATCGCTCACTCATTTACCCCTACCTCACCTATGGAATTGCGCATGGGGCTCTACATCAATAACTCATCTCAGACCACTAATAACACAACAAAAGGCAGCAGTTAGAATGATAACAAATTCACTCCAGGCAACATACTCCACCAATATTCAAAACTTAAACTTACTCACCATACAAGACATCCATACTTTTACTGTGCCTATTACATACATAGAACACTCTATGCAGATATTAACCCACCACTCAAACTTCTCCTTACTAATTTTAACAGGACACATGACCATAACACTAGACCAGATCACTCCTCGATGTTCCCCGTGTCCACCTAACACTATGTAAAAACTCAATGCACATAAAAGGCACGAAAATTTGGAATTCATTACCTGTCATTGCCAAAAACCCTACCTGTACTCCAATTCAAAACGATGCTAAAACCACCTTCTCACCCAAAGATAATTGCTCCATATCAACCATTCCCAGCAAAGTAGAATAATCATTAACGAAAAAACCTGACTTTAAAGTCAATGTAATGTATGAATGAACGATTGAATGAATGAATGTAAAACCTGTTATGAATAATACTTACTTAGCTAATTATTCCAAACACTTATATTATAATGATCACGTAAACTAACTGCAATGCAATTAATTGTTTTAAATTGTTTTAAATTGTTTTCTCACTCAATTAGTTGCATTGCTGCAATAAATTGCTACAATTAATTGATATGTTCAACTTATATTCAAACTTTAAAACTTAGATAATCAACTTTACTTATTTTATAAATTATCAACCATAACTTTTTATTATTTTATTATTATTATTGCTTTAATTTGTTTAATCTGATTTAATTAATTTTATAATGAAGACAAAAGTACAAAACTATGTTCAAATTTCATAGCTTAAATACCCTTTACTCATTGTATACTATCTACAATAATTCTTACAATCTAGTTTTAAGTTAATTTTAAGTCTGCCCAAAATGCCCTGCATACTAGGGGCTTTTGGCATGTACACCTCATGTAATCTCCATTCGTCGCCCAGCTCTCGCCGCAGCAGGTTGTCTGGTGCTGGCCTCTGGTGGTGACAACAGAGACCTTGGATATTTTCACTGCAAAATGGCGACGGCGTTCAGACGGAGGATAAACACTGTATGTGTTGAGTTGGTAAAAGGGGCTGTGTACCCTTCGACGGCAGCTGTTATCTTGCCCACCGTTCTACAGAGACGTTTATGGATTAGATAATGAGGACATCATGGACTGCGCCAATGGGAGTACAAGAATCTTCGTGAAACTGTCGTCCACCGGCGTTTATGAGAGGTTGGTGGAGAAATATGAGGAAGTATGCATGCCTATCAATGCTACCATGGAAGTGAAACTCAAAGATGTTCAAAAACGGTGTTGAGTCACTGTAAGCGAAAACGTGAGGCGAGAACAATAGAATGTATGAAAGTCGAGCAGAGGCTGGAGAGTTATGAGCAGGGTATGGTAATTGGGTACAGAGGCAGTGGAGTATTTGTGGATAAATGGTTTGCACGTTATACGATAGTGTGGATGTGGGGTTGGGATAGGAATCTCCTTTTGGAGGAATTCAAGAGCAGTTGGAGGAGAGGGATAGAGAGGCTATGGGAGGTGTTATTAGCGAGGAGGAGGTGTGGGCAGGTGGATGGGTTGAGTAAGGGGAGTTCCCCAGGAATAGATGGTATAGCAAATGAATTTTATAGGAAGAATTGGGATGCGGTGAGGGACTGTCTAGTGCGCTTGATGAATTGTAGAAGTCCCAGGGGTGGGGGAAGGAGAAAGTAGTATTGGGGTTGTAGTTTTAGTCAGGAAGGGAGGGGGATTCTTGAGTAATAAGACCTATAATTCTAATGAATGCGGACTATAAAATATTAGCTAAAATACTAGGTAATAGAATAAAGAAAGTGTTGGGAAGGTGATTGCAGAGCGGGAAAGGGGATACCTGGTAGGAGTGATTAAATGGTCTGGGTAATTAAAGATTATGTTGCGCATGGGAAAGGAGGTGTTTTGGCTTTAGATTGAAGGGTGCATATGATAGTGTGGAAAGGGACGCTGATGACATAATGAGAAGGCAGGGTTTGGGAAGAAATTGTGAAGTGGATTGAGAGTTGTATGGGAGCGTGTGTCAAGTACAGGTGAATGGAGTTGGGGGGATGGGTTCCAATGGGTAGGGTCTGCGGCAGGGTTGTCCCCTTTCACAGATATTATTTGCATGTTACGGACCCTTTTACAGATTAATTGAGGTAGGGTGTGGATGAATGTTGATGAGGCAAAAGAACGCACGGGCACATAAGGGTATGGATGACACTACGGTACTTGTGGGTTCGGAGCAGGGCCTGGTAAATGGGGGCATTGTTCGGTGTTTTGTGGAGCAACTGGGATGAGAATAACGATAGAAAAACAAAATTATTGGAGGTAGGTACTTGGGTGGAGGGACGTGGGCAGAAGTCAGGTGTGGCACGTGCGTTTCAAGTGTGAGGATATGCGGGGTGGAATTTATGAAGGATCAGTTTGGCAAGAAAATTTGAATTCGTGGGTATACAGGGGCGACGGACTACTGCAGGTTTGGAGAGCGAAGTTACTTTGAGACAGAGGGTAATAATAGTGAATAGTATGTTTATAGTAAGCTGTGGTATGTAGCTGCCATATTCCCTTTATTACAGGCTGACGTGGAGGTTCTGGAACAATGGTTTTAGTATGTGTGGGCTGGTGGAAGACATTGGGTAGGGCGTAATTGTGCGCAACAGTGTGAATTTGGGGGTTTGGGATTAATTTGGTTAGAACGTAGACTGTTGTGCTTGTACCTCAAACGTTGTCTGGTGCGGAGGGTGGATTAGGCAGGTCAGGGAAGAAGGAGTGGGGGGTACTCGGGAGATGAGTGAATGGTGGGATGACAGGTCTCTGGTATATGGTAAGGATATATTAAGAAGTTTGTTGGTGGTAAGACACCAGCAGGACATCTCGGTTGGTAGGCTAGGTATTTTGGGGGATCTCACAGGTGATAGATTGTGTCGATATATCCTATGTGTGGCTGAGATATGGGGGGATTAAAGGTTGAAGCTGAGGTCTAGGGATCGGGAGTTCATGTTTAGGTTTTTACATGATGCTGTAGCGTCAAAGGCTTCTTTAGTGAGCATGGGTTTGGTGAGAGATGGTGCATTGTGAGATGTGGGAATTGGATACTACACTGCATGGGATATATTTTAGAATCTTTGGGGCCAATACGGGAGTGGGCGGAGGGGGCTTCGCCATATGGGGGTGGGGGCATCTCGTTTTTGAGGGCAATGTTTCTAGACCTCAGGGGACTTAATGCTCAGACGCGAAGGGCTCATGTATTATCTAGTAGATTTTGTATGTGGTTCATGGAGACTTAGGGATTTGGGAGCAGGGGAAAGGGTCAAAGCTCTTTCTGCTTGCATCTATAGGACGAAATGCAGAAATCGTGTAGTGTATGGGAGAGCATGGGAAACTGATTTCAATCAATCGTACAGGAGTTGAGGATTGCGGATCTATTGGGGTAGACGTGAGTTGGAAGAGGGCTTGACGACTGATACATTGGGTGGTCGGGTGACAAACGTTGCTTATATAAGGGTTTTCATTTGTATGTATGCTGGTGTGGGAAAGGGTGAGGAGGGTTTGCTTGGTTGGGGTTATTAAAGGTGAGTTTTGGGGTAGACATACGGGTGACTTGGCACCTGTGTGGTCAGGGGTTTGACGGACGACTTTCGGGCATAGGGTTGATTTAGTCGAGGCTGTATGTGTGTGGTTTCTTTCTTTTGGTTACCTTTAAATTCATGGTGGGTTTTTTCGTGCAAGGGCTTTGGTTTGGCTGAGGGGGTGAGGAAGAGGAGGTTTCTTCAGTCACTACTGTACTGTACATGATAGTCTTAGGTTGGGATTGTAATGAATCCGTTAGACTATGGTCAAGGTATTCTTGTGGTGCGCTGGTTTTCTGTTGCTATGTTAAGAAGTTTTCTTTGAGTTATAATCCTTACTATGTGACATTTGCTTTGGTTTGGTAGTTACTTTTGTTTTGGAAGTAGGGGTTTGTTGACTTAGTTGTTGATGCAAATTCGTTGGATTCATATCCGGCATCATTTCTCATCATCAATGATATATATCTGTTCAGGTTTGCACTCGGATATCATGATTGGTGTATCAAAGTCTATGTGGTTTTGTGGGATAAATTGGTAAAATTTAGCATGTTAGTATGTTTATATTTTGTTAACTGATTGCCTTCATTTGGTATTTTGGCTATTATTTTGTATGTGCATTATGTTATTAGTCCTCAGGGAATGTCCTTGCACATATTTGAGAGTATGTGGTGTCTAATTCATAGCAAATTTGTGAAAAAAAAGTGTCATTTTGGATTTTACGAGATACGTGTTGAGTTATGGTCAGCACTTGTAATTGCAAGTATTCATGTCTGAATTTTGTTATTGGATTTGTGTTATTATATGTTTTTGTCCTCTTAAATAAAATATAAAAAAAAAAAAAATATAATGGGTATAAGGTTTTGGTTATTGTTGTTTATTTTCAGTATGTATACACCTGCATTCATAAATTTATTGTAGATAAGCCTGAGGCGATTGTATATATATTTATACTGGTATTGTTATGTTTAATGTATCATGAAGATGGGTAGGGATTTTATTAGGTGCATGTTAGTATGTTTATATTTTGTTAACTGATTGCCTTCATTTGGTATTTTGGCTATTATTTTGTATGTGCATTATGTTATTAGTCCTCAGGGAATGTCATTGCACATATTTGAGAGTATGTGGTGTCTAATTTCATAGCAAATTGTGAAAAATTTTCATTTTGGATTTTAGAATACGTGTTGAGTTATGGTCAGCACTTGTAATTTGCAAGTATTCATGTTTGAATTTTGTTATTGGATTTGTGTTATGATATGTTTTTGTCCTCTTAAATAAAATATAAAAAAAAAATCTCCATTCGTCGCCCAGCTCTCGCCGCAGCAGGTTGTCTGGTGCTGGCCTCTGGTGGTGACAACAGAGACCTTGGATATTTTCACTGCAAAATGGCGACGGCGTTCAGACGGAGGATAAACACTGTATGTGTTGAGTTGGTAAAAGGGGCTGTGTACCCTTCGACGGCAGCTGTTATCTTGCCCACCGTTCTACGAGACGTTTATGGATTAGATAATGAGGACATCTATGGGACTGTGCTCAATGGGAGTACAAGAATCTTCGTGAAACTGTCGTCCACCGGCGTTTATGAGAGGTTGGTGGAGAAATATGAGGAAGTATGCATGCCTATCAATGCTACCATGGAAGTGAAACTCAAAGATGTTTCTAAGCACTATACATATGTCAAAATTCGTAATTTGCCGTTCGAAGCGGATGAGCAAGACATCCGGCATGTTTTCAAGGATTATAGAGTCATCCACTATGCAACGATGGGACGATGGACTGAAGGAATCTATGAGGATTCCGGAAGGTTTCCTTCCCTCAAGATGACCCTGAGGCGGGCCATACCGTCTTTTGTGGTCTTGGAAGAGTTTAGAACTCAAGTTTATGTGACCTACAGGTCAAAGACGGACATGCAGACTCTGTGGTTCCTATGGACATATTGCTGCAGAGTGTGACAGGAAAGCAGGGACAGCAATATGGTACAAGGAATGTGGTGAATGTTACGGAAGTGGAGCCTACTGTACGGTTGAGGAAGTGGTAGTGGCGCCCAAAGGCACATGGAGTGAGATTGTGAAGGCCCGGAGGAGATATGTCTTTGCCAACTGTGTCGCAGGACACAGCAGTGCTGAGACAGCAGTACAGAGGAATGCTGTGGGTTGGAAGGTGCTGCATTACCGGAGGAATTGCGGGATTTTGGATACTCCCCCGGATGGGGAGTTTTGGAAGCCAGTGAGGTTGCAGTGGGAAATTAATGGGTGCTGAGGGGGTGTTGGGTGATGAGGCTGAGTCAAGCTGTTTGGATATACAGGAGGTGCAGGTAACAGTGCACAGGGGATAGTGGGTCGAACATGGATATTAGTTCTGAATCACGGAAGCGATCCATGGTAGTGTCAGATGACAAAGTCCTGCGCCTGGCCAAAAGTCAGGCAAGAGATATGGTGGAGAGCACACAACGGGACAAGGGGGGTGCAGAGGGCAGAAAAGGTAAAGGGTGTGCAGACAACAGTAAGGTTACTGAAGCCCAGAAAAGCACGAAGCAGAAAGTATGTAAGTCAAGGAAAGCCACCTCTATCTTATTCAAGTGTATCTCGTTTAACGTGAATGGTCTGAAGGCGAGGTTAGAGGAAATGGGTTGAGGTGACTTTGCGACGTATGCGGTGGACATAGGCTTCTTACAGGGGCACAATTTCAGGTATAGGGAGAGATTTGTTGTTGGAAAGGGGATAAAGTGTATGCGGGTAGCTCGGGAAGCTTCAAAGGGAGGGGTTGCGGTAGTAGTAGAGGAGTCCAGTCCCTTTCAGTTGTTGACTTGGGAGGAGGAGGGGAGGATAGTCAGAGTTCATGGGGTATGGGGGGTGAGATTACTTTCATGGGAGTATATATATGCCAGCTGTAAGAAATAAACGGATTAAGGAGGATTTTGTGAGGATCATTTAGTTTATTTCATGGAGGTTAGCTGAGAGTTACGATAATTGGGGGCGACTGGAACTGTGTAATTAGAAGAAGGATGTCGAACCCCGTGAAGCTGGGTGTGTCTTAAGTATTTTGAGGATGTGTTGGGGAGTGCAGGGATGGTTGATGTGGTGGGGGTGGGTGGGGTGTGGATCATACCTTTGTCCAGCGGGGATACACTGCACGCTTGGACAGAGTTTGTGTGTCATAGGTGGTAGCGGTGGGGGAGATGGGTATGTAGACGTGGGCTTTTCAGATCATAGAGTGTATTGGTGGAGGTAGGATGGAGGAATGGTGAGAATGGTACCGGTTGTGGAAACTCAATGTGAAGCTTTTGAGGGTGAGAGGAAGGGACGCTTTTTGAAGAATGGTGGGAGAAGTATGGGACAAAGGGAAGCTGGAGAAAGATGTACTAAAATGGTGGGAGCAATGTGCAAACTCGGGCATTAGGAACTTTTATAAGGTAAGGGAAGAGGAAAAGCAATGAAATATGGTTTACAGAAGTATTTGGAGGAGCTGCTTGAGCTTTGTTATGAGAGAGGAAGGAGCACACAGGTGGAAGAGGTGGGAGTTATAAAGGGGCAGTTCAGAGATACAAAACAGGCGGTTCAATGCGATACGTTTGCGTGAGGGAGTATGGACGATGTCTTGTGGGCGACAAGCCTTCGACAACTGTTTTGCGGTCATTTCGGCAGAGGGGAGGACGGGTATGACGGTGATGGGCTGGAGGTAGATGAGGATGTGGAAGGATACGTCCGGGGACAGAAAGATGAAATCGACTGAGGCTATGAGTCTATTTTTGGCTCAGAGAGTTTAAGCAATACTTGCAAAAGGGTGTGGGGTGGAGGGAGGAAGAGAGTCATTGCAGATGGTATCGACAGGTGTTGGGAGCGAATAGGACCGACATGGAAGGGGTATAAGTGAAAGAGGTGTGGCTGGCTGTGAAAGCATGAGTTTGAGAAGCGCAGGTCTGGATAGGATACGAACGCTTTTATATGAGCATTGAGGTGTAATAGAGAGTGTCTGGTACGATTAATGAGTTGTATGAAAGGGACTGGGTGTTTAGGAACAACTCATCACTTTGAGGGTTATAGTATTAGTTAAAAAGAGGAGCAGGAAATAAATTAGTGATTATGGGGCTTGTCCATGATGTGTCTGACTATAAAATTTTGCTAGGTGCTAGGGAATAGGATGAAGAGGTTTTAGAGAGATGTGGTGAGGCTGGGCAATATGGTATACCTGGACGGAGTATGAATCAGGGGCATGCAAGGATACGGGACTTCATGAAAACAGTATGGGGTGTGTGCTGGCTTTAGGTGGAAGGCTGCGTATGATAGTGTTGACAGAGAAATGTTGTGGATGATAATGAAAGCAAGGTTTGGTGATAGAGATAGTTGAATGGGCTAAGTTGTTGTATAAGGATGCGAGTGTGAGGGTACAAGTAAATGGTTTGGTGGGTAGGGAAGTGCGAATGGAGAAGGGTTTGTTGCAGGGTGACCCTTGTCGCAGATCCTTTTGCTCTTGCAGAGCTGTCAGCCTGATTGAGGTGGGAGTAGGAGGGAAAAGAGGTTCTGGAGCATGGGTCTGGCATTGTGGGATATGTGGATGACACAACTGTGTTGGTCGGGGTGAGGAGAGTCTAAAAACGTGGGCGGATTCTTGAGATTTTGGCAGAGCGTGGTTTAGCCATTAATACTAAGTCTAAGCTGTTGGAGGTGGGTTCATGGGTGGGGTGGCATGGGAAGAGTTTTGGATGGACTGTCGTAGGAGGGTAAAGATCTGTGGTGTTATTTTTATGGAAGATGTCTGTGAGCTCGAGAGTGAATGCTGAGAGGTTGTTGGGGGCTTTAAGGAGGATGGGAGGGTGGAGAAGCAGGGAGTTAACATTACAGCAAGGGTGGTAGTGGTTAATACATTAGTGTATAGTAAGTTATGGTATGTGGCAGTGGTTTTCCTGTGTTGAGTGGGGATGTGTAGAATTAGAAAGAAAGGTTTTGAGATTTCTGTGGGGTTTTGGAAAGCATTGGTTAAATAAGAGGTTGTTATGACAAGGCGGGTTTGGGGTCTGGGGCTCATAAACATTAGAGTCATCTTATGGGCATGTATGTAAAATATTGCTATCTACGGGGAAAGGGGGACCGGGGAAGGGTGGAAAGGGTTATGAATGAATTGACACGGTGGTGGAGGGAAGGACTTGTTGAAGTGTGGTGATATGTTGAGAAATATTTTTTGGGAGTAGGACCCTTGGAGTGTTTTGGCAAGGGCAATGGGGGGAGGGTTGGGGAGGGTGCTTTTATTGTGGTGGTAGGGGAGGCAGTGTTCCCAGTATATGCTGGAGGAAATGGGGTGGGTTGCGAGGTTTGCGGCTGAAGCGAGGGTGAGAGAGGTGGTATATAGGTTTTTTCATGGGGTAGTTGCATCAAGGGCAGTGCTATATAAAAAATGGGGTTGGCAGTGACGCCATTTTGTGATAAATGTGGTGAGGGGGATACTGCATACCATGCTGTATATTTTGAGCTTAGGGAGACTTAGGGAATGGGTTTGGGGGGGTGATCTGTTTGATGGAGGAGGAATAAATGCTTTAGGTGCTGAGTTTAATATTGGTTTGGGTGCATGAGGATGTAAGGGGAACACTCATGTATGTGGCAGTTGATTACGTATGTTTTATGGATTTTGCGGGAGGAACAGGGAGGAGTCGTAAAACTATGGCTTCGATATATGGAAAAAAATGCAGGAATAGGTTGTTGTATGGTGCAGGGTGGGATAGGTTTTTCCTGACAGTTACAGAAGTATGACAGTGGGCAGACTTTTAGAAGTGGGAGGAGAGGAGTGAAGCTGAAGTGACTGGACTCTCGAAGAGGGAGATTTTGTGTGTGCGGGCGTATGTGTTTCTTATATTGAAAGAGAATGGACGGATATGTGTGTTGAGGGAAGTGATTATGACGGAGAACTTATGGATGCCCTGTTTTTGGGGCGCAAGGATGGACTAAGAATTTTGTAAGTATAAGGTTTGAAAGTGTGTGTTACTGATCAAGGACTTCTGACAGGGGGGAGGATTAATGGGATTTTGGGAAATATAGAGTGGCTTTCCTAGTTTTGTGTAATAACTGTATAAGGTAAACATGTCATGTTGGTCAAGATAGTGGCCGTTGGGTCATGTTATTATGTATGACGTGTATATAGGATGATGTTATATTTTTTACTTTAGTCACGTGATAAAAGTATTAGTGGTTCCACTTATGACATGTAATGCGGTGTCGAGTTTAGACATGCTGTTGTAGACATGGAGACATAATAACCTGTTATGTCTTAATTTCTAAGGTTGTTTGAATATTCAAAGTTAAGGGGGATACAGGAGGGGTAACAGTAGGGCTGAAATTTAATTTGAGGTATCAATTTAGAAATGCAGGATAAATAATCTGCACTTTATAGTAATGTATACTGTTTTGCTCTGGTTTGGTATGGAGAAACAGGAGAAATGGAGTAATCCTGGCACGTTTGGTGTCCTATGTGTTATTTTTGTTTTACACATGTGTGTTGGTATGTGTAGGTATGGAAAAATATAAAGCTGTACAATATTAGGGTCTTTGGGTGGGTTGTGGGTAGGGGATTATGAGGTACATCTAGGAAGTTACCCTGGAGAGTTTAGATTTTCATGTACTGTTTTGTATTAATGAGTGTTGTTGCATATATAGGCTTGTTTAGTTCAGGTGTCATGAGTGAATTGTAAAGAAATGTGCTGATTTTATTATGTTCAGAGGTGGTTCTTGGTTGTATAATGTTAGATTGATACAATTGCAACTTATGTATAATGTGTTTTTTTAATAAAATATAAAAAAAAAAAACTTTACTTATTTTATAAATTATCAACCATAACTTTTTATTATTTTATTATTACTATTGCTTTAATTTGTTTAATCTGATTTAATTAATTTTATAATGAAGACAAAAGTACAAAACTATGTTCAAATTTCATAGCTTAAATACTCACCTTTACTCATTGTATACTATCTACAATAATTCTTACAATCTAGTTTTAAGTTAATTTTAAGTCTGCCCAAAATGCCCTGCATACTAGGTGCTTTTGGCATGTACACCTCATGTAATCTCAATAACCAAATGTAATTCTTTGTATCATGTCCAAATAAAAAAATATTATTATTATAATGATTGATGAGTCGTACACAGTGAGTAATGTTCTTTACAGAACAAAATAATTTTTTGGCAGAATGATCAGAGTTTCGGACTTTGTTCAGGCTGCGGTTCAGGATTATCTCTAAGAATTTTCTCCTCGTCTTGCCCTTCTGCCCCCCCCCCTCCCTCTGGTATATATTCTGGCTCTCTTCTTTTTGCGCTTCTGTATGACTAGTTAATGGTCAAGTCATTCTTCTATGGCTTGGGTTATTATATACAGGCATGAAATCATAATTTGATTATCTGTCTCGACTCCACGACTCACCGGTAAGCCAGCGGAAGGCCTCGATCAGATGACCAAGCTCCCACAGAGTATCATGTGATTAAGACCCGTGTCAGAAACACTTGTCCTGTTTCCTGACAAACATTACCTAACCTAACGTTATACAAGAACCAGAAAGATACCTGGCGGAGAGTAGAAAGTACCTGTCTCTACCACCTCAGCCGTTT
>WNWK01053659.1:0-11809 GCA_009830355.1 Cherax destructor | reverse complement strand
TTGTTTGGGGTTTGGGGTTTTTCTCCTGTTTTCCCCCATTAACACTGGTGATTGATAAATGGCCCTTGTCAGTATGGTTAGAACGTCTTTCGTAGTTGCACGTCTGGCAGTAGCGGGTTTTTTTGGGGAATCCCAAACCCCATGTTTAAATGTTCACGTCCCCCCTTCACCTGGCACTCCCAACGTTTAAAAAAGGGAGTTAGGGGAGTAACTATTTTGGCCCTATGATTTGAGCTATAGTTTCAGGGGGAAAGACTTCCTTTTACCCATAATAAAACCATGTACCCCCCAAAAACCCAAAAAGGAACCCAAAAAAAAGAGGGGGAAAAAGGGGGCAAACAACAGGGGCAATTTTTCCCCTTTCCTCACCATGGCAGCCACGTGAGCAATGAGAAGTCAGGAAGTGGGGGGCAGGCCGTAATCATGCTAATGGCTGCTACCCAGCAGAATGCCAAAAAAAAAAAGACCCCTGTAGGGGGGGGCCCCTTTTGATTTTCGTGGGGGGCATTATGTCGACCCTCCCCCGGCAAAATGCCGTGACAAAAACGTATATAATACCCATGCAGAAACAAGGGGTATATACAGAAAAGACCCCCAAAGCCGGGGGGGACTTGATACTACTACGGGAGACAGTGGTCAAGATTCCCAGGCAGCGCCTTATCCACTCAGCCACAAATGCCAAAAAGATGGGCAGCCATTTTTTTTTCCCCGCCTGGGCACGTCAGTGACCCCTAAAACAATTCAACCTTCAATCTCCTGTTTTTCTGACCCCACAAGCGATTTTTATATCAATGCACAATGCAGAAAAAAGGGGGTATGTGTAGGGGGGCCCATGCTGTCTCCCGGGGGTAATTCATAATTCGGGGACTATAGGCCCGCACCGGGGGGCATGGGCTGGGGAGTCAACCTGCCCACCAGATCCTTTTCACATGACGCCCCCCTACTTAGGATCAACAGCTTCCCTCTGGGCCTGGCTTTCTCCCCCCACTTCCGCCCCTGTCAACCTCATTTGTTTTTAAAGCAACAGGCAGTACCCCCCCCTACGCTACCTACAAGTACGGGGGAAAAAAAAACAATCGCAGTCAGCGGGGTTTTTAAAAAATATATATATATATATATATATATATATATATATATATATATATATATATATATATATATATATATATATATATTTTTATTAAATACATCGGCCGATTCCCACCAAGGCAGGGTGGCCTGAAAAAGAAAAACTTTCACTACTATTCACTCCATCACTGTCTTGCCAGAGGGGTGCTACACTACAGTTATAAAACTGTAACATTAAACCCCTCCTTCAGAGTGCCGTGGCACTGTATTTCCCATCTCCAGGACTCAAGTCCGGCCTCGCCGGGTTTCTGAATCCTTCATAAATGTTACTTGCTCACACTCCAACAGCACGTCAAGTATTAAAACCATTTGTCTCCATTCACTCCTATCAAATACGCTCACACATGCTTGCTGGAAGTCCAAGCCCTCGCACACAAAACTTCCTTTACCCCCCCTCCAACCTTTCCTAGGCCGACCCCTACCCCGCCTTCCCTCCACTACAGATTTATACACTCGAAGTATTCTGTCTCGTTCCATTCTCTCTACATGTCCGAACCACCTCAACAACCCCTCCTCAGCTCTCTGGATAATAGTTTTGGTAATCCGCACTCCTCCTAATTTCCAAACTCCGAATTCTCTGCATTATATTCACACCACACATTGACCTCAGACATGACATCTCCACTGCCTCCAGCCTTCTCCTCGTTGCAACATTCATCACCCATGCTTCACACCCATATAAGAGGTTGGTATAACTATACTCTCATACATTCCTCTTTACTTCCATGGACAAAGTTCTTTGTCTCCACAGACTCGAAGTGCTCCACTCACCCTTTTCCCTCATCAATTCTATGATTCACCTCATCCTTCATAGACCCATCTGCTGACATGTCCACTCCCAAATATCTGAATACATTCACCTCCTCCATACTCTCTCCCTCCAATCTGATATCCAATCTTTCGTCACCTAATCTTTTTGTTATCCTCATCACCTTACTCTTTCCTATATTCACTTTCAATTTTCTTCTTTACACACCCTACCAAATTCATCCACCAACCTCTGCACTTCTTCAGAATCTCCCAAAAGCACAGTGTCATCAGCAAAGCAACTGTGACAACTCCCACTTTGTATTTTTCTTATCTTTTAACCCACACCTCTTGCCAAGACCCTCGCATTCACTTCTCTTACAACCCCATCTATAAATATATTGAACAACCACGGTGACATCACACATCCTTGTCTAAGGCCCACTTTTACTGGGAAATAGTCCCTTCCTCCTACACACTCTAACCTGAGCCTCACTATCCTCATAAAAACTCTTCACTGCTTTCTAGTAACCTACCTCCTATTCCATACACCTGCAACATCTGCCACATTGCCCCCTATCCACCCTATCATACGCCTTTTCCAAATCCATAAATGCCACAAAACCTCTTTCCCCTTATCCAAATACTGTTCACCTATATGTTTCACTGTAAACACTTGGTCTACACACCCCTACCTTCCTAAAGCCCCTTGTTCATCTGCTATCCTGCTTTCTGTTTACTTTAATTCTTTCAATAATAACTCTACCATACACTTTACCAGGTACACTCAACAGACTTATTCCCCTATAATTTTTGCACTCTCTTTTGTCCCCTTTGCCTTTATACAAAGGAACAATACACGCTCTCTGCCAATCCCTAGGTACCTTACCTCTTCCATACATTTATTAAATAATAGCACCAACCACTCCAAAACTATATCCCCACCTGCTTTTAACATTTCTATCTTTATCCCATCAATCCCAGCTGCCTTACCCCCTTTCATTCTACCCACTGCCTCACGAACTTCCCACACCTCACAACTGGCTCTTCCACACTCCTACAAGATGTTATTCCTCCTTGCCCTATACACGAAATCACAGCTTCCTGTCTTCATCAACATTTAACAATCCTCAAAATATTCCTCCATCTTCCCGATACTCTAACTCTCCATTTAATAACTCTCTCTCCTATTTTTAACTGTCAAATCCATTTGTTCTCTAGGCTTCTCAACTTATTAATCTCACTCCAAAACTTTTTCTTATTTTCAACAAAATTTGCTGATAACATCTCACCCACTCTCTCATTTGCTCTTTTACATTGCTTCACCACTCTTTAACCTCTTTTCTCTCCATATACTCTTCCCTCCTTGCATCACTTCTACTTTGTAAAAACCTCTCATATGCTAACTTTTTCTCCCTTACTACTCTCTTTACATCATCATTCCACCAATCGCTCTCTTCCTCCCGCACCCACTCGCCTGTAACCACAAACTTCTGCTGAACACTCTAACACTACATTTTTAAATCTACCCCATACATCTTCGACCCCATTGCTACACTCTCACTAGCCCATCTATCCTCCAATAGTTGTTTATATCTTACCCTAACTGCCTCCTCTTTTTAGTTTATAAACCTTCACCTCTCTTACTTACTGTTCTATTTTCCTTGTATCCCATCTACCTTTTACTCCCACTGTAGCTATAACTAAAAGTGATCTGATATATCTGTAGCCCTCTATAAACATGTACATCCTGAAGTCTACTCAACAGTCTTTTATCTACCAATACATAGTCCAACAAACTACTGTCATTACGCCCTACATCATATCTTGTATACTTATTTATCCTCTTTTCTTAAAATATGTATTACCTATAACTAAACCCCTTTCTATACAAAGTTCAATCAAAGGGCTCCCATTATCATTTACACCTGGCACCCCAAACTTACCTACCACACCTCTCTACATGTTTCTCCCACTTTAGCATTTAGGTCCCTACCACAATTACTCTCTCACTTGGTTCAAAGTTCCTATACATTCGCTTAACATCTCCAAAATCTCTCTCTCCTCTACACTCCTCTCTTCTCCAGGTGCATACACGCTTATTATGACCCACTTTTCGCATCCGACCCTTATTTTAATCCACATAATCCTTGAATTTACACATTTATATTCTCTTTTCCTTCCATAACTGATCCTTCAACATTATTGCTACCCTTCCTTAGCTCTAACTCTCTCAGATACTCCTGACTTAATCCCATTTATTTCTCCCCACTGAAACTCGCCTACCCCCTTCAGCTTTGTTTCGCTTAGGGCCAGGACATCCAACTTCTTTTCATTCATAACATCAGCAATCATCTCTTTCTTATCATCCGCACTACATCCACGCACATTCAAACAACCCAGTTTTATAAAGTTTTCTCTTCTTTTTAGTAAATTGTACAGGAGAAGGGGTTACTAGCCCATTGCTCCCGGCATTTTAGTCGCCTCATACGACACGCATGGCTTACGGAGGAAAGATTCTTTTCCACTTCCCCATGGACAATAGAGAAAATAAAAAGAACAAGAGCTATTAAGAAAAGAAGAAAACCTAGATGTGTGTATGTATATATATGCATGTGCATGCCGTGTAGTGTGACCTAAAGTGTAAGTAGAAGTAGCTAGATATACCTGTTATCCAGCGTGTTTATGAGACAGAAAAGACACCAGCAATCCTACCATCATGTAAACAGTTTCAGGTTTCTGTTTCACAGTCACCTGGCAGGACGGTAGTACCTCCCTGGGTGGTTGCTGTCTACCAACCTACTACTCTATATATATATATATATATATATATATATATATATATATATATATATATATATATATATATATATATATATATATATATATATATATGTCGTGCGATTAGGTAAAACTGGTCAATTAGCAAGAACTCATCTAAAATTAAGTCCTTTCTAAAATTTTCTTATACGTTTAAAGATATATTTTTTTCATTTATGTTAATGTAAGAATTTATAATTTTGTACCAAGAGAAACTTTGAAAACCTACCTAACCTTATTACAACAAATGTCAATTTAATTTAGCCTAACCCAACTAAATATATTTTAGATACGTTAACATTAATTTAATAATAAACAAACACAATGAAATATATTTTTTTCGTTATGTTCAGAATGATTTTAGCGAAATTATTGCATACACAAATTTTCACTTGTATTATATGGTCAAGAAGAGCGTTGCTATTTAAGCCAAAATCGCAAGTTTGACCTAATCGGCACGACATATATATATATATATATATATATACAGTTAATTCGTACTGCTCCCAACTCGAACAATTATGTAAGTGTATTTTTGTAATTGTATTTTTGGGGTCTAAAAGGACTAATCTAATTTACATTATTCCTTATGGAACCAAATTGTTCGGTAACAGCACTCAAACAGCATTCTGGAACGAATTATTGACGAAATCAGGTCCACTGTATATATATATATATATATATATATATATATATATATATATATATATATATATATATATATATATATATATATATATATATAAATGTATATATATATATATATATATATATATATATATATATATATATATATATATATATATATATATATATATATATATATAGTAGTGGTAAAGTGCCAGAGGGCTAATCCCTGAGGTTAGCTTTTAGGTGGTTAGGGCAGCTCCCTCCAAATTTTGAGTGGGCTCCCTCCCATCTTCGAAATTCTCCTTTTTCGAGAACCTTCTCTTACCCTCTCTTCCTTTTTTTCAGAACCCTCATCTTCACCCCCTCTTTCAACCCCACCTCTTTTCCCACCCCTATTTTTGACCCCTCTTCTCCCCCTTCATTCGTAAACCTCACTCCTCGCATCAAGTTTGAGTTTTGCCCATCTTTTGTATTAATGTTATATCTCAGAGGGTGCTTCGTCTTTCTTAGATTTATCTCCTGGATCTCAACTGCCATATACAATCAAGGTAAACAAATTTAGACTTAATATTGACTTATTCATAAGGGCATTTTTATCTCCTGGATCTCAGCTAAACACCACTGTTATTAGCTTCAATCAAGAAGCATATTCAATCAAGAGGTAAGTGTTTTCCCACCTTTTAGAGTTCCTGGTGAGGTTTTTACCACCAAGTGGCATGTATTCCTTGGATAACTCAATTTTTTTTTCCACTTCAATATGTTTATAAATCAGAGGTGAATCATTACACAATTTTTTCAACATTTATTTGTTGCACACAATTTTCTGGTAATACAACAAATTTTTTCTCAAATGATTAATGACATACACATTTTTTCATCATTTATTAAAATTTTCCACTCTTTTCATATACAACATAGTGGAAACATTATATTTTTCTCCAGTTCAACAAATTTCATATATATTTCATTTTTCCACTCTATCATTAATAACAACAAATTTCATGTACAATTCATTACATTTTCTCCAGTTCAACAAATTTCATACACATTTTTGATAATTCATTTCACTACATTTCATATACAACATAGGGAAAACATAACACATTTACTCTAGTTCAACCACAACACACACACACACTCACACACACACACATCAATGCGAGATAAGACAACAAATTACTAAGTAACAATTTCACTATTCTACCATGTACAAGCCCCAACACCTCACACTCCTTCCCCTAGATCTCCCCCGAACCTCACTCTCTCCCTTTCACCTCACACGCTATAACCCATCAATACTTAATTCAGGATAACACAAATTTTCCGCACTTGGTTTTTAACTCTACATACACTTTTTTATTTTGTTTACTTATTCACACAATTTTTCTCGTTTTCGTAATATAACAAAGGATTTCACTCAAAACCCACAACATTTCACATTACCAACACATTATTACAATTTACACATGCACACCTACATCAGCATATATCCTGATTTCATTACACAATACTCATTTCACATTTTTAAACACACCAATACTCCCATTACTCACCTATATTCATCTTGAGAAATTCACCACATGAATCTACTTGATGCTACGAAAGACAATCCTGAAATGATTACGGTCTCAGGTACCCTTTTTATAATCCTCGATTTAAGTTGCCAATTACCATTTTCTAAATGACATAAGATCTATCACTCATTGCCATCATTGAAACATTTTTTAATAATACAAAACATATATTACAGGGGATTTCTTCAAAAGCATATACTATATTATTCCATCATGTATTTCAATAATATGATTAGTCATCCATTGTTAATAAACCTTATTTATAGTAAAAGAAATATTCAGATTATATTTTGTGGCAACACTTGCCACTCATCCATGACGTCACGCCCAACCAAACAGGATTGAGCAGGAAAAACCTAGTTGATGTGACGTCACTGTGGTGCTCATACGTATTGCGTCATGTTTCAACAACCTCCAGGTCCCATGTATGGGGTTGCTCCTCCATGGGTTTCACATTAAAACTCTATTCAACAACTTTTCACTTCTATATTTTCTTTAAAATTATTCACAATACCTTTAATGTCATTAAAATTTATGCTCACACACTCACACAAACACACACACACACACACACACACACACAGGAGCCAGGAGCCTATGACTCGACCCCTGCAACCACAACTAGGTGAGTAACACACACACAGGGCCAGGAGCTAAGTCTCGACCCTGCAACCACAATTAGGTGAGTACACAATAACACACACTCTGGAAGGCCCAGGGGATCAGAGGAGAATGGCTCCTGGTAGGGAAGAATGGATGGAAGAGCAATGCAAAGTATGGAACAAGAGTGGGAGAGCAAACTTGGAGGTCTCTGCAAAATGGTGAAAAGGATGGAGGCAGAGCTTGTGTGAAATTGGAAGGGAGGTTGGAGGAGGAGAGGAAGAAATGGGAGTCACAAGTCGAAGCTGCAGGTAAATAGGTTGAACCAAGTTACAGGGGTATGGACCAAAGGGGACATTGCATCGTAGCTGGTACACCTTACCAAACAAGGAACCCAACAGGAAGGAAGGAGACATAACTCTATGCTAAGGCCCATCGTCCACCAAGCAGGGACGATAAATGAAGGGAGCAGCTGGGAGCAGGGGTGGTGGTGGTGGGAGGGGGTGAGGTGGAGAGGATAGGCACATGCAGTGGCACGACCAGGCCACCAAGAGCTACAGGAAAAGATTGGGGAGACAGAG
The DNA here is from genome assembly GCA_009830355.1 of Cherax destructor. Taxonomy (NCBI): domain Eukaryota; kingdom Metazoa; phylum Arthropoda; class Malacostraca; order Decapoda; family Parastacidae; genus Cherax; species Cherax destructor. Next base: position 3,729 of record WNWK01053659.1, on the reverse strand, counting down.
GGAAAAGCAATGGGAGGCAGAGAGGGAAAAGTCAGTGTTCATTCATGGGCTTCAGGAGAGCGAGTTAAGGACACACACTGAAAGATGGCAGGAGGAAAGACAGAAGATTGAAAACATCATGAGAGAAATAGGCAAAGAGGATATGTCTGAGATAGTAAATTTTCAGAGAATAGTGGGTACGTGAAGGGAAGAAAATGGCTGTCAAGCTGATTTTCAAGACAGGAAAAGTGCGAAACAGATCCTGCAAGAGAAACCACGGCTGAGGGAATCGTCAGCATACAAGAGGGTGTTCTTAGACAGGGACAGAACAAAAACAGAAAGACAGCAGCTGAGGGAGTGGAGGCAAAAGCGAAAGGAGCTAGGAGAGAGAGACAGACAGAATCAGCAGGGTCAACCAGTGCAGGGAAGAGCAACAAGAACAAGCAAACATACACCCATCCCCAGAACCCCAAAACCAAACACACTATCCCAACACAGACCACAATCCACACTTACAGCCCCCACCCCACACTACACTGTAGAATCCCGCAGCACACCGTCAGGTCCCCAACTCTCACAGACTCTCCACAGTGCTGGAGAGGAAACTGAAGGTGTGGTACACCAACACTGATGGAATAACTAATAAATGGGAGGAGTGGCATGAAAGAGTCAAAGAGGCATCACCGGACATCATAGCTCTCACTGAAACTAAGCTCACAGGGATGATAACAGATGCCATCTTTCCATCGGGATATCAGATCCTGAGGAAAGACAGAGGGAACAGAGGGGGTGGAGGAGTAGAGAGAAGAGACAGAGGAGAAGCAAGAGATTATATAATAGGAATGCTGCAGTCTGGAGGTCCCAAGGTGGTAATTGCAGTGATGTATAGCCCACCACAGAACAGCAGGAGGCCAAGGCAAGAGTATGATGAGAATAATAGAGTGATGGTTGACACACTGGCAGAAGTTGCCGGAAGGCGATGCGAGCAGGGCGAAGCTACTTATCATGGGTGACTTCAACCACAAGGAAATCGATTGGGAGAACTTAGAGCCACATGGGGGCCAAGAAACGTAGAGGGCTAAGATGAGGAAGGTGGTACTGGAAAATCTCATGTACCAACACGTAATGGACACTACCAGAGAGAGAGGAGAGGATGATCCAGCGAGACTGGACCTAGTATTCACCCTGAGTAGCACAGATATTGAGGACATTACAATGAAAGCCCCTTGGGCCAGTGATCATGTGGTTTTAAGCTTTGAATACATAGTAGAGCTACAAGTGGAGGGAGAAGCAGGAAGGGCCGGATGAACGAAGCCAAACTACAAGAAAGGAGACTATGTAGGCATGAAGAACTTCCTGCATGGAGTTCAGTGGGACAGAGAGCTGGCAGGAAGTCAGTAAAGGAGATGATGGAATAACGAAAAATCAAGGATGAGCCTGTGGTTCACCCAAAATTGTAGGGAAGCCAAAACCAAGTGTGCTAGGAAATGGAAGAAGTATAGAAGGCAAAGGACCCAGGAAAATAAGGAGAGCAGTCGTAGAGCCAGAAACGAATATGCACAGGTGAGAAGGGAGGCCCAAAGACAATACGAGAATGACATAGCAGCGAAAGCCAAATCTGACATAAACCTGTTGTACAGCCACATCAGGAGGAGAACAACAGTCAAGGACCAGGTAATCAGGCTGAGGAAGGAAGGAGGAGGTCACAAGAAATGACCGGAAGTGTGTAAGGAACTCAACATGAGATTCAAAGAAGTGTTCACAAAGGAGACAGAAGGACCTCCAGAAAGGCAGAGAGTTGGGTACACCATCAGATGTGGACACAATACATACAACTGAGGAGGAAGTGAAGAGGCTGCTAAGCGAGCTAGATACCTCAAAGGTGAAGGGGCCGGATAACATTTCTCCATGGGTCCTGAGAGAGGAGCAGAGGCGCTATGTGTCACACTAACAACAATCTTCAACACATCCATCGAAACAGGGCGACTACCTGAGATATGGAAGACAGAAAACAGTCCCATTTTAAAAAGGAGACAGACACGAAGCACTAAACTACAGACCAGTTTCACTGACTTGATAGTATGCAAGGTCATGGAACATTATCAGAGAAGAGTGGTAGCACCTAGAAAGGAACAAGCTTATCAACGACAGCTAGCATGGTTTCAGGGATGGGAAATCCTGTGTCACAAACCTACTGGAGTTCTATGACAGGGTGATGGCAGTAAGACAAGAGAGAGGGGGGTGGGTAGATTGCATTTTCTTGACTGCAAGAAGGCGTTTGACACAGTTCCACACAAGAGATTAGTGCAAAAGCTGGAGGACCAGGCAGGAATAACAGGGAAGGCTCTGCAATGGATCAGGGAATACCTGTCAGGAAGACAACAGCGAGTCATGGTACGTGGCGAGTGTCAGAGTCGGCACCTGTAATGGGGTGCCACAGGGATCAGTCCTGGACCGGTGCTGTTTCGAATTTGTGAACGACATGACAGAAGGAATAGACTCTGGAAGTGTCCCTGTTTGCGATGATGTGAAGTTGATGAGAAGAATTCAATCAGGACGAGGACCAGGCAGAACTACAAAGGGATCTGGACAGGCTGAAAGCCTGGTCCAGCCATTGGCTCTGGAGTTCAACCCCATCAAGTGCAAAGTCATGAAAATTGGGGAAGTGCAAAGAAGACTGCAGACGGAGTACAGTCTAGGGGGCCAGAGAATACAAACTCACTCAAGGAAAAAGATCTTGGGGTGAGTATAACACCAGGCACATCTCCTGAGGCTCACATCAACCAAACAGTGCTGCAGCATATGGGCGCCTAGCAAACCTAAGAACAGCATTCCGACATCTTAATAAGGAATCGTTCAGGACCCTGTACACTGTGTACGTTAGGCCCATATTGGAGTATGCAGCACCAGTTGGGAACCCACACCTAGCCAAGCACGTAAAGAAACTAGAGAAAGTGCAAAGGTTTGCAACAAGACTAGTCCCGGAGCTAAGGGGTATGTCCTACGAGGAGAGGTTAAGGAAAATCGAGCTGATGACACTGGAGGACAGAGAGATAGAGGGGACATGATAACGACATATAAAATACTGAGAGGAATTGACAAGGTGGACAGGGACAGATTGTTCCAGAGATGGGACACAGCAACAAGGGGACACAGTTGGAAGTTGAAGACTCGATGAATCACAGGATGTTAGGAAGTATTTCTTCAGTCAGAGAGTGGTCAGAAGTGGAATAGTTTGGGAAGCATGTAGTGGAGGCAGGATCCATTCATAGCTTTAAGAAGAGGTATGATAAAGCTCATGGGGCAGGGGGGAGTAACCCAGTAGCAGGGTAGTGAAGAGGCGGGGCCAGGAGCTGACCTGAACCTTGCAACCACAACTAGGTGAGTACACACACATACACACACAAACACACACCACAACAGTTTGGAATTAATTGCCAAGCACGTAAAGAAATAGAGAAAGTGCAAAAGGTTTTAACAAGACTAGTCCTGAGCTAAGGGTATGTCCACGAGGAGATTAAGGAAAATCGACCCCGACGACACTGGAGGACAGGAGAGATAGGGGGACATGATAACGACATATAAAATACTGAGAGGAATTGACAAGGTGGGCAGAGACAGAATGTTCCAGAGATGGACACAGCAACAAGGGGACACAGTTGAAAATTGAAGACTGATGAATACAGGGATGTTAGGAAGCATTTCTTCAGTCACAAAGTGGTCAGGAAGTGGAATAGTTTGGGAAGGATG
>WNWK01053658.1:0-11809 GCA_009830355.1 Cherax destructor | reverse complement strand
CTTCCTCATCCCCATTTTTCACTTCCCCTCCACCACTCTTCCTTCGTGCCAAATACTTTTAAAACCCATTTACCCAAATACCCCCCTTTGCCCCCAAGATCGAACCTTCAAACCACATTCATAAACACCCCTTCACACCACCTCTATACCCCCACTGTCATCTCATCCATTTTTGCTTAATCTCCTAAAAACAAACTAGAGGGCCCCGCCCCCAAAACACTATCATTCCCCTTCACCCCTGCAAAAACGCTCTTTTTATCTTAAACCCTGTCCTTATACCCTAATCTCCCCATCCTTTTGACCCCCAATAAACTCCAAAACCCCCTCCAAAATTCAAAAAAAATAACCTGCCCCCTCCCCCCCAAGGCCTGATAAACCCTCTTATACTTTCCCCAAACCCCCCACCACCCCGACCCTCTCACCCTTTCCTGCTCCCACCCCTCCCACCAACTTCTAAAACCCTCTTCCTGTCCTCCCACCACCTTTTTTTCATCCCTAGCCCCTTGCCACTTCGCCACACCACCCCATGTACTGCCAACCCCCCCTATGATCCGAGAACCCAATAATGTTGAACACTACCCACCACCCCTCCTATGAAACTCTGCCAATCGATCCCGCCAGAAAGTGTGTTTCCCGCCCCCCCAAACCACACCCAAACCGCACACCCTCCCTAAAAGCCCAACTCACAACCCGCCCTTTTGGGTTTCCCAAATCCTTCCCTAATAACACAATTGAATTCCCCATTATGAAACCCCGGTAAAACCCCACACGCAATACCAAAACATCTTTAAAATGTTTTCCCGCTGGGGAACCCCCACATTAAAACCACAACGAAGCAAACCCTTCCCCCCCCATTCCCCCCAACCCCTTCCCCCCACCCCCCCACATACCTCCCAACCAAAGGCAAAAGTGCTTGAAATATATAGCCATCCCTTTTAAACCCCTAGATAACGATACAAAATTTTATAATAAATATTTTTACACCCTTTTAAATTTTTTTGATGCCACTTTTACACCATAGGTCGAAAAATTTTCCCCCCACACTTCTTCACTTATCCCTATACCATTTTTTACCCATACACTTTTAATACAACTGCGTGGGTTTCCCCTTTGGCAGGGGGCTGGCATGACTTACCCTTACCCCCTTTTACCTAATTTTCCACCCTTACCCTTTCTTGCGCCACCCCCGCCGGCACAACTTCCACAAAACTTTTTTCTAGATCCAGTGGGGTTTAAAACGTCATCACTGTCTGACAAAAGGGTTTAGACCCCTTCGGGACCCCACCGGGGCCATACCCTACCAAATCCTCCTGAGACTTCAACAGGACGCCTCCAACTGTGCACCCTTGACTTTCAAACCCCAAACCTCATCCAATACCCCCCCTTTTCCTTCCAGTCCTCCACCCCAACAGGGGAAAGGATCACTTTTATGGAAACCCTCAAGGGGTTTGCTTCACCTTTTTCCCCTCCACCTCACTACCCTTCTGTTTTTTTCATTTTTCCATCCCGGGCAGGGGAAAAAATTTCTTGGAACCACCACATTACCACAGTTCAGCTGTGCCCACCCCCTCGGGAAACCCTAGCACCTCTGCAGCCTCCCCCCTCAACAGTTAAACCCCACCTCATAAATCAGCTGCCATGATCATATCCCCCACAAAGCGAATATGTCCCCTGTAGAAGTATACATTTGTGTTTGAAATCACCCATCAAATGAGGAGGGAAGGTCGTAAGGGTCATTTTCAAAAATACTTTCCCCTCAATGGGCCCTCCATGTTTCAACCCATTTCCCCAGCTGTCACTGCGCACCCCCATTCACCAAGACTTCAAATGTCCATTTGGTTTCCCCCTAAAATGGTATTTAACATACCCAAGAATATCCCCGGGACATCCTTCAGTCGTACCTGCATGGTGGAATTAATATTTTTTGTCGTGATGCTGATCCCCCATGTTTTAAAACATAGTTTCCAAAACTTTACAAAGACAATTACCCCCTTCAGGGCCACCCACAAAACAGTAGCCCTTTCCATAGACACCCCGTAAAGGCAAAAATGTTCCTGGTAGCCGGGTGTAAGACTCCTTTACCATGTCAATACACACAGTTTGCGCTGCCGTCTGCCTACAGCCGCCATGGAAGAAAATGCAGTTCACTAGGTTCACCAGATGGCAGAGCCGCGCGACCCCCTCACCCAACCAGAGCTGGGCGAAATGTTTTCACCCCATACCCATCCTTGGGGGTAGCAAAAAAATTACAGAGGTAAAAGGGCCATTGACTTTCAAAGCTTTTAAGGAACAAGTTACAGTGGTAATGAACTAGATCTTACAATTATGACAAGTTACAAAGGTAATGAGCTCCAAAGAGCCACACCGAAAATTGTATGGAAGAACGGATCTGGTCACACTCATGACAAGTTACAAAGGTAATGAACTAGAGCTGGTCAAAATTTGAAATAAATTATTTCCAGGAATTTTGGTTACCCCATGAAAGTTAAAAGGTAATAAATTTAAAATTTCACATCATATATAGTTACAATCATGATCAAATTCCCTATACAAACAATAAAACATACACACACACCCCGCGCATACAACAGGCCCATTTTTAATCGACAGGGCATAGGACAAAATGGTAATCAATAAAATATATATACACACACACACACACGTGGAAATGTTTTTATTTACGGGGAAAAAGCGGGAAATTTTTTCCCAGAATGGTCTGAATAAACTGTGGATAAAAATTTAATATCTTGAATATTTCGGGGAGTGAGTTTTTCTAACCATTAATTTTACCCGGCCCCAGTAAATAAGGGAGGGGGGGAAAAATTTAACAGTAATAACTTTACAGATACCCTGCTGGGTTGTCAGACAGTACCAAAATTGATCTAGGAAATTAATAACCAAAATTATCTGCCCTTGTTTAAGAAGGTATCACAATAATTAAAGGGGGCAAAAATTAATATATTAAGTTTTTTCCGGGATATAATAACCTAAGTTTCATGTAATTCAGGGGAATCTGTAACTCATTCATTACTTTAAAAAACATTGTAACCCACCTTATGGTGAAATTTTCCTTCATCCTTTTGAATCAAAATACCTACACTTAAAATAATATAAAATAAGAACAAACATGAAACGGGCCCTTTTCCCTTTTAATGAGACCCGGGAATGTCTCATCCGTGTTTTTTTAAACTGATATTCATTTTTGAGAATCCTAAGGGGGCCCTGTTTTTTTTGATTTTTTTTTCCCTTATGCTGTCCACCACCCCCCACAGTTTGTTAACAGTGGAGAACCCCTACACCAAAAACTGTTACTTTTTAAAGAACCGCCCCCCCTTCCCCCAATACAAAAATTGCATTAAATTATAGCTGCATCCAATGAAACACATGTTACTCTTTTATTGAGGCTAAAATTTCAGTATATACTTGTAAAAACCTTTATATGTTACATCTGTTCCAGAGAAACTCCCTTTTTAAACCCTTTTTGACTAAATGTTTGATAAAAATTTTAAAACATCCCCTTGGCAAATTTATTTTGGGATTTTTACTTTATATATAACCCCCCAGACCCCAATTGTTAACACCAGTATCATAAGACCCAAATTCCCTGGTGAAACACTGTTTTTGCAATGGGGCATAAGGGGCATCCACCCTCAAGCCACTATATATTTTTCTCCCCCCAACCCAGCAAAAGGAAGTGCCAGATAAAAAAGGGAACCCCCCAAAAACATTGCCCCTGACAAAACCCCCACCCCCCCCCTTGCCCTATGTTCTCAACCTACCCCCTTTTCATTTTCCAATATCCAAGTCCGACGCCCAAGTCATCTGTTCCAAAATTTAAAAAGTCATCCGCCCTCGTTCCCTTTCCCCGTCCCAAGTATCCTGTCAAAACCCAGCCACCGTTTTCCCTTAATATTATTACTAGAAAAGGAGAATTACCCCTTTCTCCTTTTTTATTTTAACAAGTTTTGTCATCTCCTGTACCCACAGGGAAATTTTAAACCCAATTCTCCCATATACCCCCTCCTTCCTAGGGGAAACTGTCCTGACACCCCCTCACTTCCCTCATAACCCATGATATGTGAATAATTCAGGCCAGATCCCCTAAACCCCTTTAAGAACATTTTTGCCGACCCCTTTCCTTTAGGGTTCTAAATTAACACCCTCAGCATGATAAAAACCCCCCCCCTCACCCTTGGGAGTCCCTCTCCAAAACCTACCTCACCCCTCCTAGCTCCTCAAAAAAATAGATTGGGGGGGGAAGGTCCCCTTCCCTACATCTCTCACACACCCCTTTCATGTATCAACCCCATATCACACAACACCCTCCCCAATTATCCCATGGAAAACTGAAAACAGTGACTCTTTTTGGGCCCAACGAAATTTCACCAAACCCTCCATACATTCTACCAATTATACATCGGGAACACTTCCTCTCCTCTCACAGGCCCAGACCCTTCCCCCCCTTGTCCTTTTTTTCCCTTTTGGCCCCCATCCCGGGGTCCCCCCTTAAATGTTAAGGTTCTTAGAACAAGCACTTTTTACAGTCCTCACACAAGCATAAACCCTTTCCCCTTCCCTACCATCTAATCCCTCTGACATGATTTTCCCCTATCCTACATCCTTTCACACCTGTTTCCCCCCAGATACCCTGTTTACATAATATTTAGGCCCATTACTATACTAAAAACCCCATTCCCCTGTCATGCTGTGACCTCATGACCCCCTTTTCGAAACCAATGTTTTCCAAATCCCCAAACATACCTTAACATTTCGCCTGCAAAGCCACCCCCTCCTTGTCCCCCAAAGGGGATATATTTGTTAAAACCACAGTTTATTTTGTTTTTTAAAAAGGTTTTGACAACCACCCCCTTCCTTTGCAAAAGACCCCCTGGTTTCCAACCTTGAACCCCCCCGGCACCCACCACCCCCCCGGTATTTTTTTTTCTTCCCAAAGTCACTCAAAAGAAAAACACAATGTATTTTAATACAAAAATTTTATCATTCCATCCAAAAACCCCCAACCCTCCCACCCATGTTCCTACCTAATATTTTGGGACTTAACTTTTTTAAACCCCTTTAACCCAGTCGCCCTCCAAACACTCCTATTATGTTGCCAACATTCCTCAATCCCTCTTTTTTTCCCTATGAGGATTTTAATTGCCCCAGACCCCAGTTTTTCCCCGTTTCACTACCAGACCCCGTTTCCCCCCCCCTCCCCCCCTCACTAATCCATAAAAGGGGTCCGGGAACAGGGAAAGGGAGCTGCGGAAAAGGGACAGCCCCCCCAACCCTTTTCTGCCCATCCCCCTTTTCCCCCCCGACCCCTCCATTCACCTGTACACACCCCTCACCCTGTCATACATCGTAGCTATCCATCTAATCGTTTTTCAGCTAAATTTTGTTTTTCCCCTTTAATTTTGGAATAGCACATCACATTCCACCCCGTCATATGCATTTCCAATCAACCGCGGGGATGCCCCTGGGGGCCTTCTACAAACCTCTTATCCTGCCAATCCCCGGGAACACTCCTTCCTGGTATCCCACATTGCCCCTTTATAAAATCACCTCCGAGTCCCTTTTTTATCCACATTTAAAACAAAGAAGATTTTGAAATTTCGTTTAAAAGGGTAAATCGCATGAAAATTTTTTTTTATAGTGTCCTCATCCCCCCCCCTTGGGGCCAAGGCCCACAACTCCAACATTGTGGCCCTCCCATATTTCCCCTTTATTTTTTTCATCCCAAAAAAAACCCTTTTGGAGGCACTCACAAAAACATTCCAGTGTCTAATATAAAACCATTTGGGTGTTGTCTTTTCCCCGGGGCCTTCCTTACTTTCTTCCTGGATGGCCTCCCCACCTCCTCTGTAATAGCCCATCTATACACATTCTATCCTCTTCCTCTAGGCTATTAAAATATACCTCCTAGAATTCCTTTCCACCCCTTTTCATATCCTGCCCTTTCGACCAATTTTTCTGAAACCACTATCAACAAAACAGTAAAACTCCCCTTTTTGCCCCCAAACCCTTTTGCCCTTCCTCATATCCCCCAAACCCCCTCATGCAATTTCATTGATAAAATTGTCATCCCAACCCTACGTTTTTGAAAGGCCCGAAACATGACAGACGCTTGATTCCCCCAAAGCCCCTCATCTCCTTCCCTTTATTCTGAAGTGCCTGAAACCTATCATTTGAATGTCCCTTTTAACTGTTCCCGATTTCACCCACCTCCGGGAAAACCCCTCCTTTCTCAAAAACCCTTAACTGATTTTCTAGATATCCAACCCATATTTCAAGGACCATTCTTTTTTGCCTTTTTTAAAAAAGCCCCTGACCCCCCTGTTTTGCCTGCCATCTAGTTATACCCCATTCCCGCCCCCCTTTCCCCTCCATAACCCATCCCACCACTTTCAACCGCCGCCTTCCAGGAAAACTGTACATTCAATTTCTAGTAACTAGGATACGGGACTCCCCTCCCATTCAAATCCGTCATTAATTTTCCCCTGATCCGATATACCCCCATCTAAACAAATTTTACTGCACCACATTCACCGCACTCAACATAATTCCTACCCAGTCTCACAGCATATCCTTTTTCTAACATAAATATTCCACCTTCCAAATCCCCCGCACTACAACCACCGACTAACCCATGTAGAACATCCCTTAAAAAAACCCCAGATCACTTCCAGCCCTCGAAGTTCCACGTCCTTTCCAATTTCCAATCCCCTCCAACCAAAGTTACTATAGGGAAACCCCGACATGATAAATCAAAAAAATTCCTTTAAAAATCTTCTTTTATCCTCCTACATTAAAAGCCGGGGATGTAGACCCCCAAAAAACAAAAATGCAACCCCAAAGCACTCAACCTCACCACCCCCGGCAGGGTCACCATTTGAGAAGACCCGGGGCCCGGGTGTACCGGGTTAACATACAACAACAACAACAACCATCGCCCCCCCTTCCCATATCAGCAGGCAGAAAGGGCTAGTTTCTCACATTCCCACAGCAACCCTGCTTTTGAAATTTTCCGAACTGCCCACAAAAACCTGATACCCCTTTTTAAACGGGCAAATTCCCCCCCTATAAAAAATTTTGCTCTTGTATGATAATGATTTTCCCCACTCAACCTCCTTAAGGTGACCTCCAGCCACCGCTTTTTACCAATTTTTTAGGCCATTCACATTTAACATAAGGGACCTGAAAACGGCAATGGGGGCTTCCCCTATGTTTTTTGCAATTTCTGCACATTTACTTGACTATACCGACCTTGATTTCTTTATCAAATTTTATCAATGACATCTAATATTTCCCTGTCTTGTTTAGGAGCCTTTCCCTGTCCCCCCCACCCTACCCCCTGCCACCTTCTTTCCCCCCCTTAAACCTCTACCAAAGATTTTTTTGCTCCTTTTAGCCGGGGGGGACATCCTCCTCCCCTTTCTCCACTTGGGCGTTTCCCCTGAGAGCCCTCAAACTTGTGTCACCACCCCATCCTTGAATTTTATGCACCCCCCCAATTTTTCACCTCATCCCACAGCTGACCCCCCCCCTGCTTCCCAAAACATATTTATGCCTTTTTTTTAAAACAATAGAATTTACCACCATGAACTTACTTCCCACAAAAACCCGGGAACCCTTTCCCTTTAGGGGGAAAAAAGACCCCCAAAAGGGCTGTTCAACAAAACCCCAAAATCGCTATCAATGGCTCCTCTGACCCAAAGGAATTTTACCCCATCCCGACTCTCATCACTTGGAGAGGCATGTGACCCCCCCCCCTTTGGGGAAAACAACACCCTGTCCGGTTCATTTTTTTACCTCCAACCCCCCTGCCCGTTGATAATGCCCACATCCTTGCTTCCTCCCCTTTGCCCGCCCTTTTTCCCGTCCCCCCAGAACTAGTAGCCGCCCCGATGGGCCGCGGGTTGCAGTTTTTCGCCATTTACCATTAAACCATATATGCAAAGTCCTGGGCCTTTACCTGCATAGGTCACATAGACCCGGTCCGGAATTTTCTAGGAAGAAAGGGGGGAAGGGAAACTGATTTTTAAAGGGCATTTTGAGTCTGAGGGTTTCCTTTTGGGGAAAACCAATACTGACCTTTGAGTCCAGCGCCCCTTAAGCTTTTGCGTATCACACCGTATTTTGCAAAAAAGTCCCCGATGTCCTGTTCCGTGCTTTAAAAAAGGAATGAAAACCCAACCATTTTAATTTCCATTGGATCCTAAAAACGTTTCCCCCACTCTCGAACACACCGGGGAGACAGGAACTTAACGAAGATACGGACACTCCCAAAAAACCCCTATAAGTCCTTGGGTTCTGGATTCCATATGTTCCCCGACTATACTGGGAACAAAATATCCACATTTCTTTGCATTTTTATCCCCCTTCACAATGTCCGAACATCTTAGAAAAACAGAGTTTTCTACAGGCAAAACCCGGACCGGGAAACACCCCCCCCAGTATGAGAGCTGAGCAGGGGAAAGATTAACATTATTTAAACATTTTCTTGTGAAGAAAAAAAAAAAAACCCCAAAAAGTCATTCACCTCTCCCTTTTAAATTTTGGTATCTCATCTTTAAAATCTGGGAAAAAGGGCCTTTAAAAGACCTCATAAAAAAACTTAGGGAAATCTTGACAAAAATTTAGAAAATGAGGCCGAATTTTTAAAAAAAAGGGAAAACAAATTTTGAGCACCTAACGGGGTGTTTTTATGGTAAACATATTTGATCTATTAGTATAGGCCCCAATCAAATTTTAATTAAAATTATACATATTTTTTAAGTAGCTTTATAAAGTAAGGTTTGGTTGAGTTTTTCCTTTCAGAGTTTTTTCTTTTAAATTTTTTGGGAAATGCCCTGATAGGGGCCAGGCTTACCAAGGCTAGGGCCCAGCCTTTTGTACTCACCTAATGGCCACGCCTCTTTCACTCTAGGTCCACTCTCTCCCTGCCCCATGAGCCTTATCATACCTCTTCTTAAAGCTATGATGGATCCTGTTTCCCTTTAAAACATTTTCCAGACTATTCCACTTTCCTGACAACTCTATGACTGAAGAAATACTTCCAAAATTCGTGACTCATCTGATTCTTCAATCTCCCAAAGGGGGACCCTTGGTTTTTGTGTCCCATCTCCGGAACATTTCCCGCCCTTCCATCTTGTCAATTCCTCTCAGTATTTTATGTCGTTTTCATGTCCTCCATCTCTCTTAGTCCTCCAGTGCTCAGACGATTTTTTTCCTTTAATCCCTTGTGTGATATGCCCCCTTTGCCTGGGACTGTCCCCGTTCCAAACCTTTACCTTTTTTTAATTTTTTTGACGGCTTTATCAGGGTGGGTTCCAAATTAGTGCCGCATACCCCCAAAAGGGCCCCGGGGAAACTGTGTACAAAGTAATGAAGAAAATTCCCTTCTGAGGTGTCAGAATGCTATTTCTTAGGTTTTAGGGCCCAAATGTTAAAATTTTTTGGTTGATTTTGCCCAAAAGATGTGGTTCAATTTTACTCACCCCCAAGATCCTTTCCTTTGAGGTTTTAGTTCTTGCCCCCCAGATTGAAACTTTTCTTTTTTTAGCCCCTTCTGGGTCTTCAAACTTTGACTTGGGGAAGAAAATTTGACGTTACTTGGGCCGGGCTTGCAGCCTTTCTAGATCCTTTTTTAAAACCCGCCCGACCCACCCCATTGATTTTCCCCATTAGCTTCACATCGTCTTGAAAAGGGGCACTTTTAGCCCTTTTTAGCCAAAATTCACTTATACCAGAAATTAGACCGGTCTTACCCCCTGGGCCTTGGGGAAACCCCGCCCCGTCACTGGCGCCCACCTCGCCACTGGCGACACCCCGTCACGTACCATGACTCGGTCCTTTCCACGATATTCTCTGATCCACTGCAATGCCTTCCCGTTATACCTTCCTTTCCAGCTTTTTAACCAATCTCTTGTGGAACTGTGTCAAAAGCCTTTTTTACATTCAAAGAAAAGCAAAAATACCCCCCACTTTCTCTTTTGCCCCACCGCCTATCTTTGGGCAAAGAACTCCATTAGGTTTTTGAACCCCAAAAGGGGCTCCACCACTTTTCTTCTTTAAAAATCTTCCCTAATTTTTATACCAAATTTCCTGGGGGTCACTGGTTTAGTTTTGGGGGGAGTCTGTCTCCAAAATTTAAACAAGGGTTTTCCCCCCCAGGGAAGGGCTCCCTGTTTCGATAGGGTGTATTAAAGGGGTTTTTAAATGGGACGCAGAGCGCCTCTGCTCCCTTTCTCACAAAACAAGGGGGAGTTTATCAAACCCCCTCACTTTTTGGGGGATTTTAGTTTACTTTTGCAGCCTTTCCCTCTCCCCCCTCTGTTTATGATTGTGGGGCCAGCACTTTGATGGTACCCCCCCACTCCAGCCCGAGTCCTTTTTGCCCCACTGTAAATACTTCTTTACATCATTTGTTGACTTTCACATACTTCTTTGTTTTTTGTTATCTCCCTCCTTCCTTCCCCAGCCCAAACCCGGGGAATTACCTTTTTTTCCTGAGGGACTGTAAAACATTGGGTCAGACTTGGTTTTCCTGCCGAAACTTTTTTGCTGGGCCTCTCTCCCGAGCATATTCATTTCGGCCTTTGATAAAAATTTTTTTCCGGGCCCTTTTTCCCCTTCAACTTTTCCTTTTTTTAGCGCACTTATTTTTTGGCTTTAACCTTGGGAAAACCAAGGGCCGTTCTGGGCTTTCGTTATTCCCATTGTTTTAGGTAGAACCTCTCCTCTGCTTCTTAATTTTTTCAATATTCCTATATTTTTTATTGATTTTCCTCCCAAACTTTCCCCACTGAACATCGGCAGAAGTTCCTCATGCCTGTGTATCACCTTTTTGTAGTTTGGATTCATTCATCCTGCTTCCTCTCCACTTGTAGCTCCACTTTTTGGGAAGTCAGGACCATGATCACTAACTTAAGGGCCTTCATATTTTATGTCCCAATACGAACTACTAAGGTGAATATAGGGACAGTCTTTCTGGGTCGTCCTCTTCTCTTTGTGTCCAAGTTTTGATGCATGAGGTTTTTCCCGACCCCTCCATTATTAGCCCCCCACGTTTCTGGGCCCCTGTGGGTCCCGGGTTTCCCCAAATCAATTTTCTTGTGATGAATGTCACCCACACCCAGTGTTTTTTCCATGTGGGCCCTTTTTGGCCATTCAGCCAGGGTAACCAGTTCTGTTTTTCATCATATTCTTGTCGGCCCCCTTCTAGTCTGTGGTGGGTTATAAACACTACAATCACCACCTTTGGGGCCTAGTCTGAAGTGTTTTTAGTATGTAGTCCCTGCTTCTCCCTTTATTTCCCTTTTCATCTCTTCAAAAATTTCCCTTGGGTTTTGATGAGCAGGGGAACCTTCCACCCCCCCTTTCTCCTTTTTCTTTTCCCCAGGATCTGATATCCAGTTGGAAAGATGGCATCTGTTTTCATTCCTGTGAGTTGGTTTCGGAGAGGGGGAGGGTTTTATGAGGGGGGACACATACTGTGTTGGTGTTTGTGTTGTGTATTGTGTTGGTGTTGTGTTTGTTTGGTTTTCTTTTATGTTGTGTTTGTGGCCCCTTGAGTTTTCAACTTCCAATTGACCCTGATGCTGTGTCACATCTCTGGAAATGTGTTCTGTCCATTTTGTCGATTGCTTGAGTGTTTTATATGCTTTTGGGTTTCCCCGTCCCCCCTGTCCTCTAGTGTCATCAGGTCGAGTTTCCCTTTAACCCCCCAGGGAATGCCCTTATCTCCGATATCTATTGAAACTTTTTTTTTTTTTCTAGTTTCCGACTTGTTGGCCAGGGGGGGGCC